>JANTOQ010375129.1:0-12155 GCA_027564595.1 Bythotiara depressa
AAAACTAAATGACAAAGACGTTTTCAGGTACTTTGTCAAATATTACCAGGCAACATGAAGGGCTTGGAACTAGTAAGTATGAAATTTTAAAGTAAATTTTTTCTTTAGAAAGTAATTGATTCGCCATATCAGTGCATGAATTTTTAGTGAATATCAGTAACTTGGTTTTGGTTTAAGTAAAGTTCTTCATCAGAAAAAATCTCGAGATGTCTGGAACTAGTGTTGTGACATCACAATAAACTTCAAATTTACAATACCGGCTCTTTTCACTTTTTTGTAAAGCAGTTGCAAAATTAAAAATTAAAAATAAAATTTCCCAGCAGTTTTTCTTCTTTCACGTGAAAGCATAACTAAAATTCATGCAATTTTCCGTAAAAATGTATACTGAGATAATTGTTACTAAGATCACAAAATGCTATGTACTTTCCAACAGTAAAATCGAATATCTTAAGAACAAAAATCTTTTTGAAAAATGTAAAGAAGTAGTGTTCTTCATTTTGATTTCAGGAAAGTTTCATGAAAAGTAGAACTTTAATCTTTTTTTCCCCAGCAGTTTCTTTGATATTTGCGGAATTTTACAGATGTGTAATAAAATGATGAATAAAAAAATAACATGAATATTCCCGCAGACTCAGCAAATTTCAAAAAAATTTTGACCGTATATTTTGTAATTGACACGAGATTTTCAAATACCATTTATTAAAAATTGTATGAGTCAGTAGAAAAAGAAAAAAGAAAATATTTATACCTAACTTTAACAACTTAACCCTTTAATGCATAAACATACCTCCTGGTTATATTAAACTTTCCAGGAGGTATTATCAGATCAGATTTTACCAAATTTATATTACATTATGTTTCCAATAATTAACCTTCTGAAAAAAGCAAAATAGCAAACTTATGACCAACGCTTTTATCTATTTTTGCTCTTTGAAGGGCTAACTAACTATAAAATGATTTGAATTAAATTTTCATGTTCTTTCAGTTGCTGCCATAAATTTTAACAGTCAACACAATGATGTATTTTACACTTACCTATAAAATTGGATACATTTTTCTTCTAAACCTCGTTCTTCTTAATGCTATATGAATCTTAGAATCCATAAATGATTCACCCTGCTGCTATAGCAACCAACGTACGTGTAGTCTAAATAAATGGAATTATACTTCTTACAAACAGAGAGGAGGGAAATTATACAATAGACTGATGCAGCTGGTTATAACCTATATAACTACAACCAGGCCTACTAGTTAGACCAAATAGATTATATCATAAAATATATTCCAGATAATACATTTTCATATAAATTAAAAGATGAACGCATAAATTATAATATATTTTCATATAAACTAAGAGATGAAAGCATAAATTATAATTGATCCTTGAATACCCCAGCTATAGTAGAAACCTTTACATTTTTGTCAGGAACCATGTCACATCAGCTTGTAAACCAACTTTATTCTCTCTTTATTTCCAATTTATTGGAGCAAAGAAATCAGCAATTTTAACTTGAGAGCCATGAGAAGAAGATAAATATCATAATATCAAATACTGAGTTAGTGACAAAATAGTAAACAAAACAATGTAAAAAATTACACTTATACAGTCTCCTTTACTAGGTGGAAACTGATTTCTCGAAATTCAATAAAGGTATGAAGAAAATTCGAGTAGAAAATACTGAGAAAAATGTCCCGCAAAACAACTGACACCTCTGTTTGTACATACTTTTTACTAGGCGATAAAATTGATAGTGGCAAAATAATAGAAAAAGGTATTAATTCTGAACAATTTGTTGTAATCCACTGCTACAATATACAGCATTGAGATGTGTTACAAAGTAAGAAGAATTCATATAGAACAAGAACCTACATAAACATGAAGGTATATAAAACAGTGCGATCCATTTATGTTATTTCTTTGTCATATGACGGCATGATGATATATTTTAAATTACCCAATTATAATCCTTGTTCAAGGAGTAAGAGATAATTGAGAAATCAGGGAGTTAAAAGGTTGAATGATATAATAGGAAGTAATTTTTACATTTTTCTGTATAGTATTTATCCAGGTTACATCCATTAGCAGACTTCCAGCAATTTCTGTCATAGAACAATTATAAATTTATGGCTGTGTAGAGAAAAAGTAACGTGGTGTTGAATAACGTTTCAAATCCCTGCAGAAATAGTTTTCACACTTAACCCTGGTTAATCTTCCAACATCATTCTAATGATGGCTCATAGTACCATGCTACCATACAATTGCGAGCACGTCAGTTCAGAGTTGAACAAAATGGCCCAATCAATAGGAGGAAAAAGAATTACTAAAACAATTTTTATCAAATTAAATTGGTGAAGGTAAAGGAAAAAAGAAGAAGTTCTATATTGATATAGGTATAATAACATTTTTATTCCGACCAAAAGAAGACTCCAAAAGATAGTCAGCAACAGTCATTATTATTTGATATAAATGCAATTTACTTGACATCGTCACAATGTAACATTTCCATAGTTACACACATGTCTTCTTTAACTCGGGTTACAAAATAATTGTAAATGTGTTTTTAATTAAGGTTGAACAACACTTAAGAAAAGGAAGGCAAAGAAATATTGTTTGTTGGTATATATAAATTATTTAGAAGTGAGAAACGTGGGAAGAATAAATTTTAATGAATTAAAAAACAAACAGAAAATTTGCTTTCAAGGAAACCTAACGTCTGGGATACCATTTCCAATATATTATACATTCGTTTGAAAGAGCTTTAAAAAATGCTGCCTAGTTGTTTCATGTAAAAATGTTACGGGGTCCAAACGTTAATAACCATTTATAATTTTATTTATGTTTGAAAGAGTAAGAACAAAGTCTTGTATAGACAAGGTCAGGTTATAATGACGCCATACCTGCATGTGTACAAACATGATAAAAAAGTACAATATTGATTTTCTAATAGTGTTTTGATCAAGTACTGTCCAGTTAGCTGGATCGGTAGCTGGAGATAGTTAACTGGTTAAATACTCAAGCTAAATATTGTGTCTTACATTAGGTATTTCTATGCTTCACCTATTTTCATGTAATCATCATTTTTCAATAATAGTGTATTTGGAATGTATGTCATTGCAGCCTAATCTTGTTTTCCCAAAATCAGGTTCCTGCTCATTCAAACCACAACTTTAAATGCTCAAAACAGGTTAACAATTTTACATTAAAAATATTTTGAAAGCTCTTTCCTTTTAACATTAGTTTTCCTTTAATGAATTGTTTTGCAACTTTTTGGTGAGACTTTTTGTAATCACACTGGTTTTTATAGAGTTCAATTCTATTGTTAGACGATAGATGTACCTTCAGCTCCATAAAAAATAACCAAGATTTTAATATCCAGGTTTCGATTTGAACTCCACAACAAACAATAGAAATCCTAAATATGTAAAACTAATAACACCAAAAGGGGCTCTTATCTAGCCCAAAATATGGTCCGTCCTTCTGATGCTTCCTCTGCTAATTTCTAGGGTAAAGTGCCTATTTTTGTTAGAACTTCAATGCAAATTTGATGAAATTTGACCACAAAAGTGCCCTTTTCTCATCTACTTGACCCTTCCTCTAGATTCTTGGTTATCCACTGCAAAATTACAAATTTTCGTAATTTTCGTGTGATTTTGAATGTTTCTTATCCTAAGAACAAACTAAACATCAGTTTTTATTGGTTGCACTCTACAACAAAACATTTACTTTTAAAAGTTCCAAAATAGTTTTACTGTTTAAAAAAAGATTTTTCCACCTTATTGAACGAAAAAACCCGATCCATAACTGGACTAATTTTAGAATTTACAAAATATTTACCTTAAAGAAGTCGTTAAGCGGTTTGGTTAAAGAATTAACTTAAAATGGACTGAAAATTCGGATTCAGTGCCCAAAATTTGCTAAAGGTCAGAACGCATTTATTTTTATTTTTTCTCAACATTTGCCTTTGTTTTCTTGGTTTTTGCCAATTGCTAAATGTCTTTCATTCCCAAAAGAATTATTAAGAATGATGACGTCATTGACAACAAACCTTTTTTGGGATCGCATTGCAACAACAGTGCTGAAAGTGGAAACAGAAAAAATATTACATTATCACTTTGTACATCTATTATTTATTAAGGTGATTAAATTTATTGATAACTGCATGGCTGGTTTACAGCAGCACAAGTAACACAACTTAAAGAAAGAAGGTGATGCTCAGCATGAAAAATTTAGATTCTTTCATCATTCTCAAGATTCCAAAATAAGGAAAATTTGGTTACCTAACTTGAAGAGGATCTTAGTTAATTCCTTAACACATTCTTAGTTGTTTTTTTTAGCAAGGTGTTGTTAGAAACTATAACGTAATTAAAACTTAATTCGGTCAAAGAAAAATACATATGCTGAAAAGATTTACAAGATTTTAGACCTGGAGGTAGGTACCACCTGAGTAATGAAAAGAAGCCATACCATTTTTTGATGGGTATACCTGTGATATTAATGAAAACAGTACATAAATGGACTGAAAACGTAGAATTCGTTGTCTTTCTACAATTGCGCCATTGGTGTTTATGGTTTTGTCATAAAATAACTTTCAAAATTAAAGTTTGTATGCATGTGTAAAACCTCACATACAAGGCCGTAACTTGGATATTCAGGTCATTTAGCTCCTGGTTTCATTAATTTCAAAGGTATACCTATCAATTAAATTGTAAGGTAACTTTTCACTGCTCAGGTAGTTCCGACCTCCAGTATTATATGGTCTATTTGAAATGTTGTTAATGAAGGATACAAGAAGATAAATTAATTGGAAAATCGTTGAGTAGAAGAACATGCATGAGTAAATGTTTAAAGAAGGAAACATGCATTATAAAATGTTTGTTTTGGATTTGTAACCAACAATCATTCTCTATATTTGATTACACTACACACAACCCTACTTCATTGTTGAAACAAAGTACACCGCCTGCCTGATACATCCTAGAGAAACAACATTGAGTAGAGGGGTTTGGTTTTAGTAGTAGCACAGCTAAATTAGCGATTATGGATCAGAATTTAGAAACTATAGGTCTCACTCAGTTGCAAAGATCTTTTTGTTTGCATAGAAACAAATGAAAACGAGTTTTGGTATGGCCTGAAGCAGAGGAAGGGTAAAAATATGGCCGTTTCTTAGGTTTTTGGCGAGGATTGAAGGTCAAGTAAGTTATTGTCATGTAAGCACGTGAAGACAGAAGAGAAAAGAAGAAGCGAAACTAGTGCAATGATGAAACATGTGCATTTACTTACAGAAGAGTGATAAATAGATACCTTTTTAAAAAAGCACTAAGCGATTTATGTCTGACAGCACAGTGGTATGTCCCATTTGACTTTCTTTGGTCTTCATCCTCTTTTACCTCACCTGCGTCATTCTCAGTCTGTTCAATACTACTTTCACCAGAGCACTTTACTTTCATTCAGGATGTAAACCTGATAACTCTTCCTTACTTGTGGAAGCTGATAAATCTCTTTCTGTATTTAGTAGCTCCTCCTCAGAAGCTGTGTAGTATTCACCCTTGCTCGATGAATTTTTGGTTCGATTCCCGGCTGGAGCAAAAATTTATATCTTGCATAGTGGTTTACGGATGAGACGTTGGGCAACGTTTCCACGTGGAAGCACCTACTGTCCTCGCGGGGCCATGCCCACTATGTTATATGTTGCGTGCGCCACTAGTCTGACAATAATACATCAGCGCTCTGAATCCAATAAAATCTGTGACAGCATTTTTTGCCGTCGTCATTGGCACACTCAACGGCAAATTTCTAATATACGAAAGCGTGTTTTTGCCGTTGTCATTGGCATACTTGACGGCAAAATTAATTAATTCCAGGGGAAATGGCTTTGCCATGATGTGTGACATACTCGAAGGCAAACGACTAAAGTACAGTGGTAAAAGAAGTGGTAAAAGAGTGTTACTGTGGATGTGTTAAAGCTAAAAGAACATATGTATTAAAAAAGATCGAACCATTACCCTTCTGTTTCTTCTAATAATGCTTTGATTTCACAAATTCCTGAGTAAGCGTGACAAGAAAATTAAAAATTATGGCAGCCGAAGTAAATTATTATTAAGCAAAATGTATAAAATAAAAATATACAAGCAAAACGACATGTCTTCGTGTTCCATGATTAGTAGTTCCCTTATATTAGTAAAGTACCAAGTGTAAAGCCGTTAGCTCCCCAACCTCAGCTTCTCGTCCCAACGACATCTTGTATGACCTTGGGAAAGAGGCTGGGTTTCGGCCGGGACTAATAAAGCATTGGAATCAAGGTTGTTGTAGATGAATTAAGAAATTTGCTATCGGCTGCCGGTTGTAGAAAACAATTTCGATTAACAAAAAAATGGCAGACATAGCATGGAGAGATTCTTACGAATAATACAAGTTCTATGACTTTCCACTGCCCTGGGATGCTGGAAGGTAATAAAACTTCAAAAATAGATTGAAAAATGAAAGTCAGCTTTTTTTGCCGTCGCATTAGAAGGGATCGACAGCATTTACGACGGCAAAGCTGAATGCCGTCGTGGATTCAGAGAGCTGTACATTAATTGCCCTCATCAGCTAGCGGTGCAGTGTCTGTAAGGTAACTTGAATAGAAAAAAATAAATTTTGAAGACCTTATTGCAAACATTTTCACATAACAAATATTTTTAACACCACAAAGAAAAACGTGTTTGACATTAGTTTGCTGAAAGCTTATACTGTCTTGTTTACTGTGAAAACTGCGAAAAATCTCAGGAACCGAGTCTATTCAAACTGGAAAGACTGCTCTTTCATTTAAAACAGCTGTCCCTGAGACCAAACCACTACTTTAGAAGCTGCACATCTGCTGCTAATGACACTCCTATTGTCCCAGGTTTAATATGGGAAATAATTTAGCTTAATCAGATTTTTAAAAATACAAGGAACGAAACAAAAGTTGGTGCTTCCGATGGACTGATGTTTTGGAATTAGTTGATTGGTTGACTTTTATACAATAATATATATCATATAAAAACGAAAAATAATGTGGGTGTGTTTAGACTAATAAATGTGTCAAACGGTCAAGCTCACAACGCATTTTGTTTTAATTTCCTGTACGCATGAAATTTCAACCATGTACGGTCAGGGAACTAATACCATACTGTTGACATGTCATAATAAATCAAATGAAAAAAGCTCAAGGGATGAGTGAATTCTATATACCGCCCACTTTACTCGCACAACAGTAAAACTGAGAAAATCCTCAAAGACTTTTAATTTTAGATGAAAAATTAACAAGGCAGTCCAAAAGTATCAAATCCAAGTCACGATGAAGTAACTGCTGTTTATAGTGAGTTGTGATACGTTGTGTCTGTGTGCAGTTTGTTGCTAAAAATGAAGTTTTAAAAGATTGTATAAACCTAAAATAAACAATACGAATTACAAAAAGATGCTACAAAGGGTCCCGTTGGTCTTGTATGTGCCGAGGCAATTTATTTGAGTCTTATACAAAGTGTGTCAGATCC
This sequence comes from Bythotiara depressa, assembly GCA_027564595.1. Classification (NCBI taxonomy): domain Eukaryota; kingdom Metazoa; phylum Cnidaria; class Hydrozoa; order Anthoathecata; family Bythotiaridae; genus Bythotiara; species Bythotiara depressa. The sequence continues at coordinate 7,516 of JANTOQ010375129.1, forward strand.
CTTTGGTGGACAGGAGTCATGCAAAAACACACACTTGCCCGATAGATCATAGATAGATGTAATTAAACATCTGCTCAGCAAGAGGCAGCAGATGAACAATCGTTTTACAACAAAAAGGCACAAAAGTGTAATGCAAGATTATTAATATCTAATTATAAGTATCTAGTTAAAAAATATGAAGACCATATCTAATTTTTTATCTGAAGTGATGGAAGAGGGACTTTGTTGAAAGTCGCTTAAAATATTATTCATTTGGTCCCAATTTGATCATGCTAACCTTTTTCATGTGTGATATAAATATAATAACAAATATAATATTTAAGTATATGTCATTATTTTAATGTTACATTATAACCTTGAATTTGCTGATATCAGCCTTTGTGTGTGAAATAAAATGAAAAAGCTTGTAATTTTTTTTTACAATAAATGATAAGGAATGCAATATTGGTTGAAATTTACAGAATCAATTTGCTAATTAAAAACAATTATTTTAATATTTATATATGCAACCAGTTGTAGATGGCTTTTTTTGCCACCCAAAGGACATTAACATTGTATAAGAAGTTGCAGTGTAAAATGCAATGTCTTCTGGGTGGTAAATTGTAATTATTTCTAAAATCATTGTAGTGGTGAAAATCATCAATTGTGTGTTTACAAAAGCGAGTTCAACAATTCTAAACTAACTTGGACAACAATTACTTCCATTTTCATGTTATGTTCATGAACATGTATTCTTAAATGCAATGTCCCACTTCTAAAATAATGGGTTAAAATGTTGAAATATCAACTTATGGGTACGATGGAACCGCATGTAAAATGTAGATGGATACGGCAGAACCGCATGTAAAACGTAGGTCTAAAAACCTTCTGAGAGGGTAATATACTAGCAGCTATATGTTACACTGTATACAGGATAGTTTCAACACATCTTTTTAAAGATAAACAAAAGAAGTAATACTCAACACTTTTTGATCTTCAACTTTTGTAGTATATGTACTTCCTTGTGCTGTTATGTGATTTCTTGTTTTCACAATCCGTCTTCTGCATAACGATACAAGACATTGATTTGTCTGCATTAGTAGATCTCTGTAACTTGTAATTGATATTTAGATTCATAGATTTTACAACTCAGCAAGGCCACTGTTCATAAACAATCTTTATAAAATAGTGTTGATCAGGGATTTAGTGCTGTAGAAATTAAAGTCCTGCAGACAATGAAAGATGTTAAAACAGTGGTCTCAAGTCTAAAGATTCATTAATTAATATAGTTTAAGCACCTTTTTCTAAAGCATGATACAGGCTTGTCTTTGAAATAACACTAAAATGTAAGCACCAATTGTCATTGTACATTCAAATTGGATTTCCTTACATTCTTCTGCCATCGTTAAGAAAATAACTTGCTACTTTAACAGTAGAATGTTTCACAAATCCAAAATTGTGCAAAATATAACTTTCACAGGCAGATCAATTTTGTGAACATATGTACAAAGAAAATATCAGAAATTAAATTTTTCCAATTTTTGTTATTATCAGGGCATATTCTAACATCAAAGGGCATGGGGATGTTTTTCCTAAAAAAGTGCACATAGGGGTGTTTTTCCTAAAAAAGGGCACTTTTCCTCAGATCTCCCAATTTGAATGCGTATTTGAACATTTTAGCATCCCAAAATAGGACGGCCTTCAATAGTTGAAAACAAAAAGATCTAGAATGATTATTGATGTCATGTTTTTTGAAGAATCAATTGCATCCTTTACACATGGCATTTTATTTTTAAGGAACGTCTGAATAGACTATAAAAGCTTTAGAGGTTAATAAAATGGAAAAGCAGTCTAACACTGCATTTTATACTATTCTGAAAAATAAAAATTTACATAAACAAGTTTAAGTTAAAGCTATTCATTGTCAAAACAGTGAAATTCTAAAGGCTCCTCAAAATGTTATCACTGAAGGAAATAAAGTCAAACATATTTACAACAAATCCATTTTTTATCATCATTTATTATTTTATTTTTGTTATGAATAGGAAATATATATATACATTGATTTACTTAAGTATCCTACACATCAAAGAAGAAACACTTAAGTATCTTACACATCATCAAAGAAGAAACACTTTAAAGTGTTTCCTTTGTATTTCTACTAATTGATCATATTCTGTATTAGGAATAGGTGACATTTAATGAAAAATAATTTCAGAGACAATAGGAGCATGGTGTAATGGACATAAATAAGTCAGTTTATTTCACTTTCCTGCACAGAGTCTCTTTATGTTCTGAACAATAGAACGAAACTTATTCCTCTCATAATGGTCTCTGCTGAGAAGAAAACTATGCTATTATATTATAAAGAGGACGACTAACGTAAATTGGTTTAATACAACTCTTTGCTAAAGTAATTTTATCATAGTTTTCAGAGTCTGCCACTTTAAAGCAAATCTACTTTCCATCCAAAGCATATCCTAAATCCAGATTCATATTTTAACCATTGCTTTAATTGCCTCAGTTCTTGAGCAGGAAGTCATCAATCATCCAGCTCACAGGCTGTGGCTTGTTACATTTTAGTTCATAGGAATTTTTTGGAATTTCCACAATCCTCCAGTTGTGTGTTCAAGGTTCAAGGTTTCCAACATATGTTTTTTTACGAAACTTATATTCATCTTTGCCCCATCTTTCTTTTAAATTAATTTTGATGGACAATTAATCATATATTATTTTAAGCACATACAGGTAATGGAAAGCACATTTCTAAATTAGCCTCTGTGAAAGAGAGTGAATGTCCTGAAGTCATGAAAGGGTGTGTGGCCAATATACAATATGATGGTAATATAAGTTTCGAACCCAAATGGGTGCAGGAACACATCTCTGATATAATCTCTGTGAGAGTGAGTAAACGTCCTAACATCATGAAAGGATATGACTTCTGTTTATAAGAATATATTTCGTTAGACCAAGATAACAATCTAAAATTTTTCGACCTAAACTTTGTGTGCTCAGCACTAATCTCTGGATAAGAAATTTAATCAATAAAAATGGAATCAATCTAACGTATCGATTAAATGATGGTTCTATTGAGTTTGTCTCTGTTAATTAAAATACACCCCATTAGGGTAAGTTTGAAGTCATTGGACTATGAGTAGAAAAATCAACCAATGATGATGATGGACTATGAGTAGAAAAATCATCCAATGATAATGATGGACTATGAGTAGAAAAATCATCCAATGATAATGATGGACTATGAGTAGAAAAATCAACCAATGATAATGATGGACTATGAGTAGAAAAATCAACCAATGATAATGATGGACTATGAGTAGAAAAATCATCCAATGATGATGGACTATGAGTAGAAAAATCATCCAATGATAATGATGGACAATGAGTAGAAAAATCATCCAATGATGATGATGACATCTATGTCTTATAATTGCCGTATTTGTTTTGATTGTAAGAGATTTCACTAAGAAGTTGTTAAAAACGTAAATCATTGTCAAGAATGACAACCCGGAAAAGGTTTTAAATTTCTGTATCAAAGTGTTTTTGGACAAACATTATCAGCAATACATAAGGAACCAGTTTGTACCATTCCAATAAAAGATGTTTCTGGTTTGGCTTTTTCTAGGAGTTACATTTCTAGATATCGGAACATGTTTAAGTCGGACATTCAAGGATAACTTACTTTAGAATTAATGTAGACTTAATACTTTTTCAGTTCAAGGATAAAATTCCTAAATTTATGAAAATTTCTCATTTCTAAATTAAGTGTTTTGGTTGCAATGCCACTCACTCATTATAGTAAACTAGAATGCCAGTTTAATTCAAGCCAGTGAGCATTTTAGGAACTTCTTACTTGACAGGGAAAAGTATTAAGGCTAGTTGTTACGAGTACACAGGAATACTTGATAATCTTTTTGGATGTAATTACTTCTCCATCATTAAGTGACTTTCCTACCCCTTGTTCTTGAGTCCAATAACTTCAAGCTTACCCTAATTGAGAGCATTTTAACCAACAGAGACTCCATATAACCATTCAATCTATACCATTAAGATTTATTCTAGCATGGATTATTCCATTGCTTATTGCTTAAGCGAGATCATTCAAAAGCTAGAAAACTTTAATAAAAAATGAATTTGTCATAAATCTTGCCGTCTTTATTTTCATTGGTATTCGGTCTTGTCATCAAACAAAATTAGCTACTGAAGAAACTAAATTAGCTGCTGAAGGAACCTAAAATTAAGTTAGAAATAAGTGGTATTCAAAATAGTTGGTTTTGTCTTCGTTTATACTAATTTTTGTAAATACGCCCTAAGTTTCTACCTTTAAGGCAGTTAAAACTCTATTAACTACGAAGTTTTTGCAAAGACTCAAATTCATTCATGGTGTACAAATGAGGAGTATACATTAATAGTTTACTGAAACACAATTTAATAACATTACAGAGAGCGAATTAAGTATTTAAAGTAGGATCGCGAAATTTTTTTTTGGGTTTCGCGATGCGATTTTCAAATTTCGCATCGGCGATTTTCAAATTTCGCATCGCGATTTACAATTCCAACTACTGTGATTTTTAATCATAAGAAACATATTCCATCTGATTTCTAATTTATGCTCACCTTTAAATACATGGCTTGTCTTTATA
>JANTOQ010375240.1:0-12155 GCA_027564595.1 Bythotiara depressa
ATGAATGTTTTATTTATTCTAATTTATAGGGGAAATTATTTGGAAATGTATATTTTTGATTTCAGAAATTTAATCTGTGACTAAAATTACATATATTTCAATTGGAATTTGTTTTTTCAATTTTTGAAGGTTGCAGTCCTGACAGTATCCGTAATGGTATACGCTGAAAATATGAGACTAACACTATGCTGTATAATATATAAGAATAACTGCAAGTTTACATTACACGAATAAAAAGATTTGAGGGATAGCACCTTTAAAGAAGAGTTAAAATTTTAATTTCAAAGTTTAAAGTAAACACATTGCCAGAAAGAAATCATAATTTTGGTGAAAAAAAGTTGATCATTTCTTATGGGCATATAATTATAAAGATGTGTGTATAATCTTTACCTTCAAATCTCTAGTCTCAATCTTGCTCACAATGGTCAGAAAATATTTAACAGTTTTATTTTTTTGTAGTGAGCTCTGTCATTTAATAATATTATTCAGCCATTTAATTCTTAAACTTTTATCTCGCATTTCCTCTGTAACTTGATGTTAGGATTCTTTGATGAACATACAGCTGTACACAGAACAACTGAGCATTCTTCTTTATGCTATTTAGTTCACATAATATACTTTATACTAAAAATATTAACTTATCATTTTAATTTCAAAATTCACATAGAAATTTCATTTTAAAAAACACCTTTTGTTTCACTAAAACTATATAGAGGAAATAACTTTTTGCACGTGATGACATTAAATGAATTATTAGTTTCCAGTTTAAAAAACACAAAACATATTTAGAATCAACATAAAATGGTAAACTGAGTTGCATCTGAAGAAAATGAAGGATATTAATAGAAAAATGTAAATTGACAACTTGGGCTCACGTGAGCTTTGTAAGTTAGCAGCAAAATCCTATGAAACAAGAGTAAGTATTTATGAATACATTTAGGCAATGGTATTTCTTGTGAGTTATTATACAAAGATATATCAGTGTCATTTTTGCTTAGTGTCACATCATATTGATCATAAAGTTTTACATGCCTATTTCACTACAATATTTTAGTAATGTAATCCCTGATTTTCCTTTCGTAACTAGCACTAAATAAGTGCCAATAATCAATCTTAAAGGCAATTCCTTTTGTATCTAGCGCTAAATAAGTGCCGCAAATGTAATCTTCAACGCATTTCCTTTTGTAACTAGTACTAAATAAGTACCACAAACGTAATTTTCAACGCATTTCCTTTCGTAACTAGTGCTAAATAAGTGCCAGGAATGCAATTTTCAACGCATTTCCTTTTGTATCTAGGGCTAAATAACTACCACGAACGTAATTTTCAATGCATTTCCTTTCATAACTAGCACTTAATAAGTGCCACGGATGTAATTTTCAAATAATTTCCCTGTATTTGTCAACCCCTGTATTGATAAAAGGAGAAAATAGGAACACCTGATGTACAAAAGTTTAGAGATGTGCTAAATTTCTAAAAATTTGTAAAGTTACATTTCGCATTTTTAACAGATTTCTAGAAAATTGTTTTGCAATTTTTTTGTTTTGCTTTGCAAAATGTGAAGTGTGAACCGTTAATTCGTACTCTGTACATATCGCTAATCTAATCCGACATGGCTGTTAGGTTACATATCATTGTTAAGTGAGAGTGCTTTCAGGTATTAGAAAAAAAAAAATTTAACTGAGGGAAATCTTGCTACTTCTATATTCTAAGCATATTTCAGGCAATACTCACAGAAAACTCATGGAATTTGTTTTGAATAATTTTGTATTAGCTCTGTTTTAATTTTTACTCCTATCTTCTTTTTTTTAGATGTTTCCAATATTTTACCAATAAATCAAAACACGTACAAGTGTAATCAATGCTTCGCAGTATTTGAAACTGCTAGTGATCTCAAGAAACATACAAAAACATATTCCCATTCTAGTCCATATGAATGCAAGGAGTGTAAACAATGTTTCAGTAGTGTTTGTAATTTAAATAAACATGCAAAAACTTGTAACAGTGAAAAGTTTTATAGATGTGAAACATGTCAAAAGTCCTTCCCAATATGTGGTGCATTAAAATGTCATATGCAGATACATGCTGGTGAAAAACCTTATAAATGTATTGAGTGTGGAGAATGCTACTTAACAGACAGTACATTAAAAATACATATGCAGATACATACTGGTAAAACACCACATAAATGTAAAGAATGTGGGAAGTCCTTCTCAAGGAGTAATGCATTAAAAAAGCATGAACAGATACATGCTGGTGAAAGATCTTATAAGTGTAATGAGTGTGGAAAGTGCTACTTAACAGACAGTACACTAAAAACACACATGCAGATACATATTGTTGAAAGACCATATAAATGTAAAGAATGTGGGAAATGTTTCTCAATGAATAGTAAATTAAAAAGGCATGAGCAGATACATACTGGTGATACATTCCCAATATGTGGTGCATTAAAAAGTCATATACGGATATATGCTGGAGAAAGATCTTATAACTGTATTGAGTGTGGAGAATGCTACTTAACAGACAGTATGCTAAAAACACATATGCAGATACATAGTGTTGAAACACCACATAAATGTAAAGAATGTGGGAAGTCCTTCTCAAGGAATAATGCATTAAAAAAGCATGAACAGATACATGCTGGTGAAAGATCTTATAAGTGTAATGAGTGTGGAAAGTGCTACTTAACAGACACTACACTAAAAACACATATGCAGATACATTCTGGTAAAACACCATATAAATGTAAAGAATGTGGGAAGTGTTTCTCAATGAATAGCACACTAAAAAGGCACGAGCAGATACATTCTGGTGAACGGCCATATGGATGTGATGTATCTGGAAATTTACTTTACCACGCGTGATGTACTAAAAACTCATATTATATTACTTAAACACCATACAAATGTGTAGAATGTGAAAGATGCTTTTCAGTGCTTGGTATATTATGTTGCAAGCCCAAATCTAGCTCAAAAGAGGATCTATCCTTCTGATGCTGCCCCTCTGAATTTCTAAGGAAAAGTACCCTTAAGTGTAGAAAGTGTTTTTCAAGGCGTGATGTGTTTTAGAAAATTTTAAAAATTAAAAACATGAATATGTATGTTTTGGAAGTATTTTGCATGTGAGTGTAAAGTGTGTGGACTTTGAAGAAGCCAATAATATTAAAACTAATATAGACACCATATAGATGTAGGTGGAAAAGACATGCAGATACATTCTGATTAGGGGCATGGGAAATGCAAGATATGTGGATAAAATGTTCTGAAGAATTACGGTTGCCACTGAACCTGGAAATCCTGGAAAAATCTTGTTTTTAAGGGAAAACGCTGGGAAAACCTGGGAAACTCAGGGAATTTCTGAAAGGTTTTACATACGCAGGGAAAACTCAGGGAATGTTTTTTTTTAAGGTGTAATTTCTTTCTTTTTAGAGATATTAGAATTAGGAAGAAACCTTTGTAATGTACAAGTTGTTCAGTTATTTATGTATTTGTCATAGTGTAGTTTGCTCATAAAATATGCATTTGCATAAAAATCAGGAAATTCCAGGGAAAATGTCTCTCAAACTAAGGGAAAAACTTGAACAACTCAGGGAAAACTTAGGGGAAGAATAATTGAAAGTTCTGTGGCAAACCTGCATACTAAATAAACCTGTGTTTCATCTTTTAAGCTTGGTTCTCACTTGTCGACGTAAGCCTTATGCTATGACGATCTAACTCTTATGATGAATTTTAAGGCTTACCACTAAAATCAAGAGATTTACCAATGTAAGGATTTAGTCATACAAATGAGAACATAAAATTGGCAATTACAAGCTTAAATATTTGTTTTAACCTTACGACTTGAAAACAACATTTTTTGATATTTTTGTTGTAACACGAATTAATAAAAACATTGGAATTTATCAATTCAAAATTCGATTAAATCATTTGGAGAATTAATAATAATAAAAAAACGTGATCAAATTCATACATACAAATGGCAGCCAAATGCAACCAACTTCAAGAAGAGGAAAGGTTGGCATTTTCTGCAAAAAAAATATGCAAGAAAATGTTGTCTTTGATAACAAACAAGGAAAGATAAATGCTTGGAATGAAGTTACCAAATAATTTTTATGTTTTAAGTTATGAATCAGGTGATGCAGTCAAAGCTGCATTCACAAACCTATGAACAAAGTAAGAAAGAAGAAGAAAAGCTTGGCAAGAGGCAAATCGGTCTGGAACATCTGCAAATAAAGTTATGAAATGACAGCAAGTTTTTTCTTTCTGGTAAGCACTGCCATTTCATTACTGGAAAGAACTGTCATGATGATAAACACAAGCGTTAGGAAAATTTTGATATTGATTTGAACACTCATGACCAGTTTTTGTCATAAAGTGGCTTTCACTATTTGATACGGTAAAACTCGTTTTAAGCTTATGGTCGTTGTAGCATAAGCCTTACTTTCACAAATGAGAACCTAGCTTTAATAGCAGGCTCTGTTCTTGAATAATATTATTCAGCATTCAATTCTTAAACTTTTATCTCACATTTTCTCAAGTCAAGTAGAAAATATTTTGAATGTGGCTGAAGGTTTTAAGCAACATAATTACTTTGTAATATCTGGTAAAATCAATTAAAGTAGCTAAATATGTTAATTACCTTTGTTTAAATGGTGTAGGAGTTTAATATTATTATGTATAGTCTTTAATGTTATTGTATAAATAATTTTTAATCTTTATTTTATTTGGTTATTATTTAATTATAAAATGTGTAAAAGTGAACTCAATAAAACGGTGGCCTGTTTAATATTTTAAAAAGGGCACCCATATAAAAATGCAGGGCTTCAAATCCGACGTGAGTTCACAAGTCTGACTCATGATTAGACTCATGAAAAATATTATTGCGCGAGTTTATTTTTTAATCCCTGTTTCATGAGCAGTTTTGGTGTGATGATTTAACTACATAAGTTTTCCAAATACTTTTGTAGACGAATGGAAACCTCATTCATTTCTACCTTATCGTTGTGTTTATCATAACTATTTTACATTTTGTGTTTCTATGTAAAGTTTTAATAATGATATCAAGGGTTAATGTCAAAGAAAATATAATTTATGTCGTATACTGTACAGTGTTTGAGCAGGAAAAATATGCGATGAAAAATAAAAAATATGTTGAACAATGATAGATTCATTTGAACAGTAAACACATGAGTCAATTTATACTTGCGTCTTTGAGATCATGTGAGTCTCTTTAGACTTGCCTTGCTAATGGTCAGATTTCTAGCCCTGAAATGTAAAGAAGTAGTAAAAAAATATATTTTTTATTATAATTTATAATTAAGGGTCTGGTCTTTGGTTGATATTCTATGCTCTGAGTGCTCCATTTCCTTTGAGTACTCTGTATTTCCGGTTTTTTGGCACTTTTGAGGGTGTTGAGAGCAAAAAAAATTGATTCTGTTTTGGGTGTTGAGAGCATTGAGAGTTCTCAGAAGCTTTTCAACTTACCAATTATGGTCAAAACCTTCTTGTGAACATTTTTGTACCTTTATATATAGCCTGTGTATAAGTCGATACTGTGTATAAGTCGATCCCAAGATATAGAGCACAAAAAGTTGATTTTATGATGTATCTTGTGTATAAGTCGACTCCTTTTTACAGCACAAAAGTAATAACTTTATTATGCTAAAAACTTCCCTTTCCGCAAAAGTCCTTCCACAAACCAATGTGCACAGTAGCCATCTTGTTTTAAATATAAGTTATTTTAACCCAAGTTGGCTCCCTGCTAAGTTTTTATGCTAATTATATTAGTTAACAAAATAGCTAGCAATATCGCCTTCCTGATATCAAAAAGAGAAAGAAGCCCTGGGGACAAGGTTGAGCTGCCGTATTTTCACAAATAGCATGTCCGTGGCAGGGATTATGAGTTGAAAATTAAGTTCACGGCACTTTTAGCATGCTAGATATATGAAGGAAATGAGTTGAAAACTAAGTTCAGGACACTTATTTATCACTACATAAGAAATTGGTATTTTAAACTTTTAAATTTTATTATTTATCATGTTTTTAGACTCCTCCTGAGTGCTTTTAAAAGTCTACCATGGCGCTATATTATATTAATGTTTTCTGGATGTTTTATATCGCATAATGCTCTTTTATGAAATTTGAGTGCTGGTTGATGTCTTGAAAATTCTAAACATCTTTTATATAAACACATCCTTGTTCAGAATAAAATATTTTTTTAATAATAGCAAATAATAAACCATAATAATACAATGATGGCATGTTTATTATGTATTTTAATGAAGACATTTAACATTTAATAAGAATTATTTATGACAAAGTTATGATGTGTAAAATGCTTGTGAACTTGTACCCCATGTATAAGTTGACGCCCTTTTTTTACAGTTAAATAAAAATGGTTCAGGGGTTGACTTATACATGGGCATATATATGGTATTCAGAAGTGATTCTCTTTGCTCTCATTTTTTTACGCTCTTTTGAATATATTATATATGCATGACAACATTGCATAATTATGCAAAACAAAACGACAGTTTTGGAATATTCCAGAACAGATTCTAATAAGTAGTTTGATGTGTTCCCTACAATTCTAGCGTGTTTTCAACAAATGTCAACATTACTCATAATTTATGTGATTATGTTTTCATGAACAGATTGTGTTTTTGTTATATTGAATTTTTCTTGTCTTATTTTGTGTTAAAGAGATCGTTGTCATCAAAATCAAGTTATGATTAATAACAGCAATAGTGTAGAAATATTACTTATTAAAATTTTATTTCCCACCATTTAGCCAATTAACCATGAAAACCTTTTAAGTTTTATTAACTTCTCACAACTTTTTGCTGCATGCTTTGGTGCCATATTAGTTGAGGTTTTAAAACGGTCAAAATTTACAACACCTGGTTTTGAACATTTTTTGATGTCATAAAATCCATAGAAGATGTGAAGTGAAGGTAGGTGAGCTAAGTTATTCAATATAAACAATGAGAACGGTATCTTTGCAGTATGAATTACCCAATTAATTAGCACACAGTTATAAGGTCAAATTTCACATACTAAAAGGTCATGGCCGCTCTGAGAAAGCAAAAATGTCCTTCACTGTATAAACAATAGCTGTCCTGAGTTGTGCAAGAAGCAAATTAAAATGGCGGAAAGATGATGGAACAAACTTTCCTTGTGCATTTTTTCCAATTAATGCAACATCAAAACAAAAATAACTTTGAATGCAGTTATGTATCTACAATGTGGTGGTTATTTTAAAGCTCGCTTGCTTTTGATGAGAACTATCCCTTTAAAATGATGTCGGAATTAAACAATTATTCAATAATTCCAGTAATGCAACACTTTTGCTTGCACTTTTAGGGCTGTACTTTTAATTAGTCCTAGGGTACTTAACTAACCTTCTCAGATTTGCATAACAGTAGAGACATAAATTGTTCTTTTCAAAACCTGTTAATATTCTGCTCAGGTAGTAGGCTCTTTAAAACAATATATAATGTCCTAAATGAAAATTAAATACATGATGTGCAAATTATTGTAATAAAAGAATTACCAGTGTGTAGAACTAAATATTGAATGTCACTGTTACAGTGTGTACTTTCTTACTAACAATTAACATACTTATTCTTTTACTATTTTCAGTTATGCACTTAATTATGCATCAAATCTTTTTTACTAACGTATATTGTACTTATGCCCTAGTATTTTTACATTTTTATTTTTACATCAATGCTTAACATGCTTACTTACGTGTAAATACTTTTAAACATTTATTACGCATAAATAATGTTATATTGAATTTTTTTATATTTATATTTATATTAAAGGTTATAATTATATATTATACTAAACAGTAATCATTTCCAACTGTTAGGATAAATAATAATAATCTGGTTACCATGGAGATATATAAAAAATATTCTTTATTTTTTCCATCTGTTTTTAATTTATGTTTCTGTAGAGGCCATAAAAATTCAAATGCAATAGTTTTTTAAAGCAATAAAATTGGAATAGAAAAAAATAAAATCTCATAGTAATAGGCTATGAAAACTCCACTCACAATGGTTTCCTATCTGGCCATAAAAACTCAACCACTTTTTTAAACCCATAAAATCTCGTAGCTAGTAGCCATAAAAACTCAAGGTGGATTTCCACCTGTCCATTTTGTACTGGTAATGGGAACAGGACAGGAAAAGCGGACAGGATAGGGCAGGAAAAATCAATTTACACTCAAAAACAACATTCAGCATGATTAGCTAGCTAACAAAAATAAATACGTTTTCACCTTCTATGTTCAAACTTAATGATATTCCTTCTCCAAGCTTCTTCTTTTTTAGGAGTTTCTTTAAATAAAAGAACAGTAGTATTCCAAATGCATGAGAATCTTTGAACTTCGTCGATTAATTCGACATCCCAGTTTTTGTTTGCTCTCTAGCATCACTAGCATTGCCTGTGTTATGTGCATCATTTTCTCGAAGCATGAAACTATCACTAACTGTGAGAAAAGAGTTGCTCAACCTATATCTATTTTCTTGAACCATAGCATCTTCTGGTGCATTATTAAATTCATCTCTATTAAAAAATGAATCCTCTTCACGTTCTTTCATAAATTGTTCCCATTTAGAATTGATGTTTTTAAAAATACGCAGCATCAACAAAAAATCTTGAGTTTTGATTGGCTTGCAGTTTTCCTGTCCCAAAGAAAATCAGAAAGAACAGAAACATTTTCCTGTGGGACAAGGAAACAAACTAAATGCGCATATTCATGTGACATTCCCCGTTCTGTTCCTGTTCCCAGAGAAAAATGGACATGTGGAAATCCACCTTCATTCACGAATGTGGAAAACCATTTATTTATTATGTTGAGAAACATCCTGAAAGAGAGATAATCACTATTTTACTGGCTTGCCTTTATTATTGACCTCTGCTTTAGAGTAGCTCTTTTTAAAAGCTTTTTCTCCCAGAGGAGAACAGGTACATTTTAATGTTTATTTTGCATGTCACGGATGAAGAAATTGAATTTTAAAGAGTAAAACTGCAAAAAAATGAAACTAAAAATTTGACATTGATGCATCCTAGAAGAAAAAGTCTTATATTGCAGTAAACGTTCAATACTAGTGAAGTTTAGAAGGAAAAGTGAAATTTATTTTAATAACCATGTTTTAATGCCTTTGTTCATAGGATGCAAAACTGCAGTAGAACCATGTGGTTTTACAGTGATTTTATGTGGTGTGAATGAAGACTTCTTTGGTTAAAACATGGTTTCACAAACTCAGATTTCTCATTTCAAATCATAGTTTTCCCACTATGTCCCGCAAACAAAGATTGTATGTTAAAACATAGATTCCCCACAATTTTATGTTCCACAAACTAAGATTTCTTATCTCAAACATAGTTTTCCCACAACTTTACTTCCCACAAACGAAAATTTCTTATGTTAAAACACAGTTTCCCACAATTTTACGTCCCACGAAGGACGATTTCTTCATGTCAAAACAGTTTTTCCGTGCCATGAAACAATGAATTCTGGTGTTAACATAAGTTTTAACTGGATTTCTTAAAATTTATCTAAGTAATGTCTAGACATAGACTGAGGTGAGGGTAATAAATAAATTATTTACAATTCTTAGTAATTTTATTTTGCTGTAAAATTTCAACAAACTTTCTACTCATACCACACATCTTTTTGAAAATTAATCTTAGCTTATTGGAAGAAAGTCTGCCATATAGCATGTGTTATTTTCATTTCATTTCACTTGTGGTGTGTAATAATTAACAATTATTTCTGTTTCATGTTCTTTCATAGATAAAATGGAGAAAAGGAAATATTTAAATAAATATATATATGAAAATATAACTTCATCTTTATTTTTATAGAATTCATAACAATCTGCCATTTTCTGTTTGCTTCTTTTTCTTTTTATTGTAGATAGGCTACTTTTTAACATTTGCCCTTGTGGATCTCTATTATACATTATACAAAATTAATTTTTTTGAGGCCATTCCCAAAATTAATTTTTATGACGTCACTTTTTATAATTACCGGATTTCAGAATCAGTTTCTGCATCAAAAATTGTTATGTAACTATGATTTCGAGAAAATGGAGAAAATGAAAAATTTAAATATATGAAAATATAATGTCATCTTTATTTTTATGGAATTCATAACAGTCTGCCATTTTCTGTTTGCTTCTTTTTATTGTAGATAGACTACTTTTTAACATTTACCCTTTGTGGATCTCTATTACATTATACAGAATTAATTTTTGTGAAGTCACTTTTTATAATTAACGGATTTCAGAATCGGTTTCTGCATCAAAAATGTTATGTAACTATGATTTCTTTACAATATGATTTAATGTTTACGTTATGCCGGCACTAAGTTTCAGTTATTGTAACCTCTCCAAAACGTTTTTGAAAAATAACGAGTGTAACATTCTGTCCAATATGCATGCATTGTTATTATTGCATAACTCATCTTTCTATGTTAGCTCTTCCCCAAATGGAACTAAAGCTATATAGCAGAACCTGGTACTCATCTCATAGGGGCAGGAAATTATATGAGAAATGAATCATAGTTTATAGATAATATAATTTTGTAATACTTTCCATAGAAATGAATGTTATAACTTTCTATTTAAAGTATTTAAAAAACGTGAATACTGATGTTTTGAAAGTGCCAATTTATTGATGGAATGTAAACTCAATATTTGGATCCCAGTTGTTTAGATTGTTGAGTTGGTTTAGGTTTAAACAGGTTTAAAATGTCACATATGTTAAGATATCTTTTCCAACATATATGAAAGTATTGTGTACTAATGAAGGTTTGAGTGGGAAATTCATAATTTAGATTTTTTCATGACATACTACATGCTAAATAAATAAATTAATTAATTAATAAATCGGAAGATAAAGCTCTTGTCAAAGTTTTCAACACTTACTCAAAGTTTTGCTTGCTTTGGGTGTAGTAGTTAAACAAAAAGTGTTATAATCAATTCTGGGTTTTCCCTAAAGATTTGTGCCTGGAGAAAATGACTGATCATCCTGTTAGTTATGCTTCTCTTTAGTTATTTCTTGTTGACAACTCAATTGGAAATTTGGAATTTTTATTTATTGATCTGTTAAACCACTAAAAGGAAAGCCGTTGATTTTTCAAACCAAGGGACCATCTCTAACAATTGTCTCTACATGTGATGAATTAAAACAAAATGATGTTTTGTATTGAATGAATTTCAAACTTGTCAGAACAAATTTGTTTGTTTGCCTCCATCAACAAAAACAACAGCAATTGTAACCTTTATAAAGTCAAACCAGTGAAAAAAATTAAATGAATGGAGAATATTGAGAATGAATTATGTAAATACGAATCTTATTTCTAATGATTACGCACCTGTGATGGTGGTGGTACATCAGGAGAAAATGATCAACAAATAATATTAGTACAGAGCACGAGTTCTGCAAAACAAAATTTAACTTTTAGGCAATTTATTTGGAGCAAATGAAATAATAGAGATAAGTTATATCTTTATAAGAGTTGAATTTAAAATAAAAGACAAATAATGGAGATGGTTCCTAAATGTTTCTTTGTAAGGATTTGTGTATTTGAAGAAATAATTGTATTGTTTTAAATGTTGTTACTAATTTAGAGACAATTATATAATAAGCAATAATAATCCAATAAACATGGAACTCTGTAATATTTCAATAAAATATGAAAGATGATGTATATATTCCTGACTTTTGGACATTCCATATTGTTGTTGTTGCATCTAAAGACAATGAACTGTCAAGTGGAAAGTAATGTGGCAATAATACAGGTGATCCTAGTTTGTTATGTCATTGGTGTTATTATACATAATGCATCAGGAATATTCTAGATCTTTTTTTCCTTTGTCTATTGAAGGCAATTCCTTTTTAAAAATAGTTGATAATCTAAATAACATTTAAAGTGTCAGAGATGGTTTTAGAGAACAGAAGGGTGATGCTGCCTTGGAGAGAGATAATAAGTGCTCTTTTTTATAAAAATAAAAATATACTTGTTTTATTTCCTCCAAAGTCCATAATAAAATAATTCCCTAGTAAGTAATTCTATTTACCACATTTAAATCATAATAAATACAGTTTAAAAAATAAATAAATAGAAAATTAATTAAT
>JANTOQ010375351.1:0-16775 GCA_027564595.1 Bythotiara depressa
CGATTTCTACTTTTAAAAAATACGATTTTAAATCGTATAATACACATAGAAATACGATTTTTCTTGCATAAATACGATCATATTTCGTATTCCCTTTGCTTAAGATATGAAATACGAAATGCTAGTTGGTACCTTTTCCCAGAGAGCGTCTTCTTTTATATTGCTTAATCAAATCCTTTTGTTGCTGAATGATTTAACAAGAGTTAGATAGATAAGACACTATCATACACACAAAATATGTTTTACTTGAGACAAACAAAACATTTAATGGGCTTACAAATAATAGACTTGTGCTGATGACGGGAAATCAAGTGAAGAATAATCTCTTAAAGTAGGGATTCGATTGTTATCCACATATCTATAAAATTTAATTTCAACAAATTAACAATGATTAATGTCTTCTTGCATATTAAAACAGTGTAGTTATTTCAGGAGCATTACTATAAACTTCAAATTGGTGAATCTAAAATATTTTTCTTCAAAGTAAATACTATGTGTTTATGGTATCTGAAACTAGTCAAAACAAAAGTACCCAGACTCTAATCTGTGCCTTTGTTGTATCAAACAATCAGATGTTGCCCTACATCTTATGCATTTTCAATTTCAAATTCTAAATTCAAGTTTCCAAGAAAAATGATGAAAAAGACCCTCGCAATAGGTGTTGGGAGTTTTTGCCCTTTCAACAAATTCCAGTCCCTTGAATTCTACACTCAATTTATATGCCCATTGATAAAACTTCCATTCAGTAACATGTGCAAAATGATAGCTCCATCTGGAAAGCAATACAAAAACTTGTAAGTTACCATGAACCAAAAAGAAACATCTGTTCCAGAGGCAGCCTTGCTCCCAGGAAAACATTTGACAAGAACATACAAGAACCATAAAAGAAAATATAATTATTACTTATTTTGATGAGAAACTTTAGTATTATCAATTATTTATCAAGTACGTTTTGCACTTTACAAGTTTGGTTTAGTTGGTAAATTTATTTGAGGGTAAGATCTATTTATGTTTTGCTAAGCCTGTCTCAAAATACTTCTATGAATATAAAAAGCAATGTCCTCATAGATGAGCAGAAGAGGAGTAATGTAAAGTAGAGAAGAAAACAAAATTACTCATGTTTTGAAATTTTCAAATCAAAATTACATCACGAAAAAATGAATTGAAAGAAAAATCAAGAAGAAAAATTAGTGGCAAAGAGCTACAAAATTATTGCACCAATGTTCAAGTTGCAATGGTAAGAATTGTTATGCCACTCATTGTACATCAACAATAGATATTGTACATCAACAATAGATGCCATCACATAACCCTTTGTTTCAAACATATAATTGAAACATTTCCATGGCTTGTTTAGAATGATAGTTTACTCTTAGGACTATGGAAAATGTTTCATTACAGTGCACTCAGTCATTCTGTTCTCAGGTACCTTCAATATGGAATGAAAACACTCTATATAGTCAAGGCAGTTGCTTCTAGGTGGCTTTGATGTATTGAAATAGGATGTATTGTACAGGATGTATTAAAAGATACAGTGTTATCATAGAATCACAAGATAACATTCTTGCAAACAAACCACACCCCTAAGTCAGTGGCCATCGGGTGGATTCTCTCTTTTCATGAATAGTAAATTAGAGATTTATTTATTAGATGTGTCACTAGCCCTCCATGCCTACTTCTCCAATTAGATCACAAATGTTTTAGAGTCATCAACATGATCAGAAAACGTCAAGAGAAGTGGAGCAAACATGAACATTATGTGTTTAGAAGTGTAATACAGCAGAAGATGGTGTCTATGGAGTTTCACACCAATATAGCTGTTCCATTTCAGCAAGCTGTTATATATGAAATGCAAGATGCTTTCGATTTCAAAATTCTACATATGCTTCTAGCAATGTCTTCACTTAATCCCGACAATATTCCTTGTGCTGATGATGCAATCTTTACAACATTCGAGGAGGAGAAGTTAGTAGCACTGTTTGATTATGATGATGTCTTTGAGAGAAGAAGAATATTGAGACCAAGCATTACCATTATACACAATAGAATCACGGAAACGTGAATATAAATCATACATTGTCCAGCAACGCATCAAGTACAACATGAAATAATGAAAAAAGAATAGCCAGGTTTAAAGCAAACAAGTTCCAACAAGTACAAATCAAAGAAAGAGGTAAAAGGTCTTGAGATGGAATAGTAACAAGTCAAAGAAAGAAACATTAAGCTCAAAGACGAGGTTGTTATTGGCAGCATTGCAAACACATATCATTTGCTGAAGATATATGTTCAAATTCTATATTCAGAAGCTGTTGTTGAGTTAAGTTTTTCAAAAATTGTGATATTAATGAATAAACAGAGAATTTCACTTGACATTTTAACACTTTCAGACCCACAGTAGCCATATGGGCACAAAATCAAGGGTCCAGGGGGCACGTGCGTGAACGATTTTTTCTGTAGTTTAAATGAAAGAGGAGTTAAGTAGCTTTTCAATGATGCCAGCATAAATTTCCAAAAATTTATAACAAAGTAGATATTTGATATTTCCAATTAAAAAAACACAATTTTTCAAAAATATCGTGGGCCTTAATGGGTTAAGACTATAGATGGAAAGGTACAAAGTTATATCCCATGTATAAATCGAGTTCCCATTTTAAAGTTTATTTTTGTCTCAAAATCTCAATTTCACACAGGTATGTAGGGAATGGTATTAGTCTGGGAATGGCATGAAACAGAACTCGTGTTTTCATAGCATTGATACAGAACTTTGTGCTTTATTTGAAAGGCTAGAACTGTGTTTTTCCAGTGATATAAAGACCTCAAAATTAAAAATGTCTCTTTTGTGCCAACCATGTGGAGCCACTAAACTAAACTAAACTAAACTAACCAAATACTCTCCCTTTTCTCCTTCCATGGATGCAGCCTTTTCATTTCAGAATAGGGTCTGACACAAAACCTTTACAATCAAAATTTTTATTTACATATTTTTTGCATAACACATGGAGAGAGAAAAAAAATCATGATTCTAAATGGATATAAACAACATTATGAATATTATCTAAAACTCTCTTACAATTCACTTAAATCTGGCCATTGTTCCTCAGATAACACCGGGTGTGGGAATCTTGTTATTGCATTACTACCAAGCCAACTAAAAAATAAAAGGTTACATTTAGAATAATAATTCCATATTTACCATTATTATATATTATATATATCATATATATATCCATTTCTTACCAACATACACAAGAAATATGAGCTTCAAGAAAAAAGAAAAGAGAAAAAAAAAAGAAAAAATTTAATTTCCATCCTCCAGATAAAACATATCTTATTCCTAGTTTTACACCTTCACATGTTCTTTATTATTTTGAAATTACATCAATTCATGATTGAAAATATAGAAATATCTGAATCAAAACAGTTCTTACATAGACAATAACATATGGTATATTATGATTACATGTACCAAAAAGATATATATATATATATATATATATCTGTAAAAATATCCTCAGGATTCCATTCATTCCAATTTTTTCATTATGTTTCATTTTAGTTTTGCAAAGAAAACAGTCCACAAAGTGCGATTATTATTTTCACCAATAAGTAAATATAACAAGATTGATTTTTTATGGAGGACTTACAGTTCCTTGAGTCTTGGAAGCTTAACCAAAGAATCAAAATAAATTGTATCTAATTTGTAGCCAGTCTTTTGGCTGTGCAATATCCTACAAGAAAAAATAAAAAAATAAATATATTTAGTTAATTTTTAAACTACCTATTCTGTAGCCACCATGATGGCCATCATTATTCTAGTATGGTGAATTTGGGAAAAAATACACATAA
This sequence comes from Bythotiara depressa, assembly GCA_027564595.1. Lineage (NCBI taxonomy): Eukaryota > Metazoa > Cnidaria > Hydrozoa > Anthoathecata > Bythotiaridae > Bythotiara > Bythotiara depressa. The sequence continues at coordinate 3,847 of JANTOQ010375351.1, forward strand.
TGCCCATCAGTGAAACAAAATTTTGCTAAATTATCAGTGCAAAAGCATAGCCTTTAACCCTATGAGTGCCGTGGAACGTATATATACATCATGAAAAGTTTTTCTCGATGACCGCAGGACGTATATATACGTCATCATGTCTACTTTGATCGACCAATGGAAAAGAATATGTAAATGTCTCAGGAACCAAGCATATAATAGACAAATCACATTAAAATTACTTTTCTATGTTTTTCCTGTTATTTGTCTAATGGAAATATTGTTTTACACAAATATAAGAAAGTAATGAACTAATTAAATGTCATATGTCACTTTTGTATGATAAAGTTCGAAGCAAGGAGCTGGACAAAGTCCAGGCTTCGATTCACAAGTTTCACAATGTTACCGTTTCTTAGATCATACAAGTCTGCAAGAATCAAATCTAGAGCTTCCTCTACTGAAAAAGTAGTTTTACTTATTTGTTGTGACATTTTCAGCACTTCCGTAACACAGGCACACTTCAGGAAGTTTCACAAGCAAAATCAAACATGGAAGCTAAATCGAACAATGCACAGTGCAATGCAGTGGCTTCCTAGTTTGTCTGAGCATCCATGAAAAGTATTAAAGAGCTGTGATTTAGCGACTGAAGGCATGTAAAAGTAACCAATACTTTGACGTATATATACGTCTTGGGGCTGCTGCAAAAATCAGTGTACTTTATTACAACTGAAATATGTTTTACATATGTGAAAATAAAACAAAATTTCTTTCGACACATCCTTTATTTAAGATTTCACTCATGTTAAGTGAACATGATCACAATAAACTATACACGGAGAACAAACATTAATACTAATATTATAATAAAAAAATACTGGAAACAATGAAAATTGTGAAAACTATTTATATCCTAATTAGAAGTTTATATTTTTATTCCTACTCTACAACAGTTAAATATTGAGTTTTCATAATTATTTCAATTTAAATTAAAGTTGACTAGTATAAGACATTTGCATTGACTGCTCCAAAGAAAGTATTGTGTAATGCATTAAAAACTATCTGCAAAGCATTAAATTAAAATGGTAAAGTTCTATTATGCTTTGTATAACCAACAAAAACAGTTAAGAAACACATCTATGGTGGCCATAGCAGTTTTATTTCAGTTTTTATCATTGGTTTATATTTTACGTAAAAAATGCAAAAAAAAGCCTTTAAAAAATAAAATAAACTTGAATAGGATAATTGAAATTAAATCTTGTTTAAAAAATTATTTTTAAATGTAAAATGTGTGAAGAGCCAAGCAGTTGAGAAACACATTTTAGAATATAGCTATTATTTTTAGTTCAGGAATGTAAAAGTAAATAATACTTACAAAACCTTTAATTTCTCACAGTCATCAATAAAATGTGAATTCAATTTCCGAATGTGATTCTTATTCAGATCACTAAAAAACATAATTACATAATTACAGATCTACTGCAGTATAATATTGCTTTATATTATAAAAACGTCACACAAAAAACGTGGCTACGTATTTAACTAAATGCATACATTTATCATATTTTGAGAGTTATAAACATGCAGCAATATATTATTGTTGACAATCACTGCTATTTTTCTATAATTATGTTGTTCTCATTTAATGGAGGCTGTCACGAAGGGCACTCAATACTTTATTTCTAATTATGCTCATTTATGTCTAGTTATATATACAGTGGTGTAAGGCCATTATGCAACAAACATGTCCCTTGACTTCACTAACTGTGATAAAATTATGATTCTTGGCTTCACTTACTGTGATAGAATAATGAACCTTGACTTCACTTACTGTGATAAAATTATGATTGCAATATGCTGTGCAGTTTGTTCTTTTATTACAATGCAAGTAAACATTCAAGGATGCATCATAAAAAAATACTTCTTTTAATTTTGTTTTTTTACATCCACATATAGTAAAATCTATGCTTTGTAACAATCCATTGTCCAAATCAAAAGTAAACTGTGAAAGTGAACTGAACTTAAATAACAAAAGGTTTACAGGGTCGGTTTCAACATACACTAATGGTTTGAACAATTACCAAACGTCTGAAAATCATGCGCCTCAAAATAGTTTCTTAATTCTTTCATTATGATGGTTAAACCATCACAAATGTACTTACAGGTGCAGAATACTTACAGGTGCAGAATACTTACAGGTGCAGAAGTTTTGGAATTCTCCAGAAAACATTTTTCTGTACATTTTCAAGCTCATTATTGTGCAGTTCTCTAAACAGAAAAATTAACAAAATTGACAAAAAACACAGAATGCTCAACTGTTCTTCTTCCTCTAAACTAAAAATTCATTCATTTAATAATTAATTTGTTTATCTGTTTATTAATTTATTTGTTAAATACGTTATTCATTAATTTTGAACCATTTTAGTTTTAATTAAATGTTTGTAAAGAAGAACCAATCTCATAATCTCCTAGAAAACTCTAAGTAAACATTTTTAAAAACAGTCTGAATTCCAGAAAATGATGCAAAAATGATTAAAGCTGCACTAACTCATATATTTTCTTTTCCTTACATAAATTATAAATTTCTTCAAATAGAATTGCATCCCTAAATGTACAATTTTGTACGTCACCTAAAAATGGAATTTAGTTACACAACAACCAAAACAATAGCTGGATTATTTAGTTAATGGTCAGAAGTACTGAATTTTCTTTTCTTTATTCAGAATATTTTGGCAAATAAAAACTAAAATGGTGAGCTAACTTACAAAATCTTGAGATTCTTTAAGATCTTCAAAGCTTTTGGTGCAATATAACTAACCTTGTTATTACTGATGTTTCTAAAATAAAATGAAAAAGAAAGTACTATTTACGTTCATTTAGACTAAAACATTATTTGCATATTAATTAACACCAACAACCATATCCATTCCACAGATATTCTGATTGGTCAACAAAATCAAAATGTCTGTAGAAACGTTTTATCTTGAAATTTACTTTACATCAATGTTGCAATGTTCTACAATTTATCACAACATAACTTTGCTTTGCTTTTAAGATTGGTAACAATTTCTGGCTCCATAAAAGATTAATATGTTTAATATATTAAAAAAGCTAGATATAATAAAATAATTGTTTAATTTCTTATTAAATAATGTTTCATCCATTGGTAATGTTTCATAACATTTTCAGTGAGAATAGATACAAGTAATAATTGTTGACCAGATACTGAGAATTGTTTTCAAGCACTCGCAGAACTGGAAAAACTGGATCAGAGTGTATAAAAGAATTGTTTTCCAGCACTCACAGAACTGAAAACTCCAGATGAGAGTGTCTAAAAGGGATTGTTTTCCAACACTCACAGAACTGAAATCTCTGGATAAGAATATAATATAGTATGTCATATAGTATCTCATATATTTATAAAAATATCACTGATCTCAGATATCTAATACATGACAATAACACTGAAATCCTACACTCTACAACCAACATTTAATAGGAAAATAATTAATTAACCAAATAATTATGATGCATGATTTAATAATTAATTGAGACAAGCACAGATGTGAAAGTATAATATAATTTAATAAAAATATACAAATATATAATTTCATATAATTTCATAACGAAACAGAGGGTCTTAATACAAAATAAATGACCAATGATTTGATTCCTTTCCAGAGACACTTCATACATTAATGGTTTAGTCTATAACTGGGCGCTAACTATTCACAATAAAATAAATATAAATATAATATTTTTCTACGCTTCTGATTGGATAGAGAGCCAATTCAAAATTTATTGTCTAATACATGAATAATAAAACCACAACAAGTGACAGGTTGAATATGCTGTGGTGTGTGTGTGTCTTTATGTTATGGTACATAAGCTTGTATGATATAAAATAACGTTATATTTATTTTCTCAATATTAATTTTCTCAAATATTACTGGTTAAAAATTAAATATATTAACTGATAATACAAGTTAAATATTGTTATTGCAAAAAGACAATTATTTAACATATACAACTGACATTTCTGAAAGAAAGGATTTTCATATAGTGACAAATTAACTGAGACAATTAGTAAGTAAATCATTGAATATGGTTAAGTATGTATTACTCTATTTTTATATCCATGCCATAACCTCTACATAACCTCCCCATAGCCTCTATTCTTGTCATATTTATGGCTATTGACACTCTTCACAAGTGGCCATTAGGAAGCACATCCAAGCCATAACCATTAAAAACCAGCTGAAGTTATCTTTCCTTTATTGAAAAGCCATTGGTGTAATCCATAAAGCATTCAAGCATGGAAAATGAACATTTAAATTAATAACAACATAAAAAGAACATTGTCAACAAAATAATTGATTCACAATATCAACAACTTACAAGTGTGCAAAATAATTTCCTCTTGCAACTATCTCTAATTCACGACGTGATAAGCTAGTGATCTTATTAGCATCAACACCTCTAAAATTAGAAAATCAATATCCTTTAACAACTGTAAAAAATAACAAATTCTTAAATTTAATTAACAATCTTAAATCACATTTTTAAAATAACAGTAATCACTATAGAAACACATATAGAGCAATCAATAAAACTGAAAATTGACTGGAACACACAATCATTAGCTCTTTTCTCTTCATTATGGTCTAAGTATGATTTCCACCTTCTCTTTGTATGACTTTCAGTCACTTTAATAGTTTATAGAAAGCTGGTAAAGCTATTCTGTTAATAACAAGGCTGGCATTGTACTAATATTTAGTATTAGTACTTATGTTAGGCCAGTCATTAGGATATACAAAGAAATGTGTAAAACAAAAACAAAAAATGAAACCAGTATAAACAAATAACCTCTTGGTTCATACTTTTAAAAATGATTTCATTTTCATACACAAAAATAGATTTTATATAAACTGAGAACATAAGACAAGCAGTATTGTAGGACACAAGTCTATTATAAACTGAGAACATAGACAAGCAGTATTGTAGGACACAAGTCTATTATAAACAGATTGATCCTTTTATACTAAACTTACATATACTGTAAACTTGTCACATCTTTGAATGCCTGTCCTGGAAAATAGCGCATATCATTTTGCCCTAAAGCCCTAAAAAACCAACACAACAATTCTAGGTAAACAATATACAATATTGACATTTCCAGCACTGATCTCAAAACGTTTTTTAAACGGTGCAGTGTTTGGTAACAGATGAGAAGAAAGTGTTTAGTAACAGATGAGAAGCAAGTGTTTGGTAACAGATGAGAAGCAAGTGTTTGGTCAAGAATATCCAATGTCAAACATAAGATTTTATTTAGACTTCAAAGATGATTTTTAATCACTGGCATCATGTATATATTTTCAGAATAGTTGAAGTTTTTACAAACGAAGGTTCTGATATTTTTTCTGTAACAAGTGCTTGTTCCTTGAAGCTGTGTTAATAATTACCAACTCAGTAAAGATTAATGTATCAGAATCCAGCCATCAAGTTATAAAAGTCAACTCTGTAAAAGGCTTGTTATTCTTAAAAACAAACATTTAATTAATAAATTTAAACTTACAAATATTTTAAATTTGGTAAATCAAAATATCCATTTGGTAACTTGTCTATCTTGTTTTTGATCAAGATTCTAAAAGAATGACAGTCCAAAATATAAGTGTATATATTGCTACAGTTATCAACATATCAGCAATATACAGCTGTAAACAGTTATTTTACAAAGCATCAACAATATATAAATAATCAATGTTCTAAATAAACCTGGAAAGTGTTATAAGTTATATTTCCTTCTTCTTTAAGTACATACCAATACATATGAAAGTCTCTAAACTTACTGAAAATCTGTTTATTTCAGCTGCTTGATGTGTACAAAAAACATTTGCTGCCAGTGGGAGAACACCTTTTGGACTTGGTAGATTTCTTTAATGCATTCTATGCAGGAGAATATCAAGTTGTGATTATGGTCTGTATCCTTTTTGCTAAACTTACAAAGGTTATTCACACAGACCAGGGGGGTTTAGGATTATAAATGTATGAACTAAAAGCACTAAAAATGCAAAATGCACGAAGAGGTTCGCTAACCTGATGTATTTTTTAAAACAACTTCAGTTTGACAAAAGCTTTTAAGAATAAATAGCTCATATGCTACCAAGGATGAAAGAGAGAAAACTGGATGGAGCACTATTCAAATCTTTATTGTTTTCGTGTTCTTTTCTACTATTGTGTCAGCCTATCTTTGGTGCTCCAGCCTTGCTACTGAAATTTCTGTGCTTTATTCATAACAGCAATTAAAGTGGGAGAAAACATCTTCAGTTTAAATGAAATTTTTACTTTTCAAATACATTTTGATATGCAAAGAAAATTAGACAGGTTGTGAATGAGTTAAGACTTATCAGCTGTCTAGCCAGTATGACTCTATAGCAGTGAAGTACAGTAATAGTATAGCAGAAATACGAAGACAACTAGACAATTTTCTTAAACATTGGAGAGTTGTTTGATGCAGAGACATAAAAAATGCATACATAATTTTGTTACAGACCTATAGAATTTCAACAGTTTGAAATAAAAGTCTCTTTCTTTTTAATACTACATAGGTACCACCTAGGTAGTGAAAATTTGCCATATCATTTTTTGATAGGTATACCTTTTAATGATATCAGGAGCTAAATGGGCTGAATAGGTGAAATTCAGAAGTTATGACCATGTATGTCAGGTTTTACACATTGAAAGGAGGATCGCACAAACTTGAATTTTTAAAATTATTGTATGGCAAAATGGTAAACATTACTGACGCAATTGTAGGGAGACAATTAAAAAACTAGTATTCTTTCCTAAATGTGTCCTCTGGATCCCAAGTTATTGCCTTTGAATGTGATAAAGGGCCAAAATTGTCATGTTTCTGCTGATATCAGTATTTTTCTTGTCACTTTTGAAACTTTTCATTAGCATTGTTTGAAAGAATCTAATTTGCTATTTAAAATGGTCCCCAATTTTTGGATGTGTAAAACCTCACATTCATGAGCATAACTTCTGAAGTCCATCTATTCATCCTGTTTAGTTCTTGGTTTCAAAAAAATATACCAATCAACAAATGATAAGGCAACTTTTCACTGCACAGGTGGTATCTGCCAGGTGTTATCTACCTTCAGTGTAACCTGGTCTATAACCTTCTTTAAATGTTGCAAAATTTACATAAGACCCTAACATTAAATAAAGATAATAATCTGATGGACACTACTGCCTCTAGTGATGAAGTCTTTATCTAAATCTACGCTTGATATGGAAAATCATTCATCAGATAAGAGGGTCATCAACTATGTTGATTCTAACAGTTGCAAAACTAAACTAAACTAAAGTTAGACTTTCTCAAGTAAACATTACTATGGCAGTAATCAAGCATGACATAAAAAATTACCAAACATTTGATTGGCTTGGGATTTAATAATTTTTAGAACTCATTAAATGATTGGCTCATTCTTGCACTCACTTATCAAAACAATCAACAACAAATACTAGTACAAGGAAATCTGAACAGGATTTATTTAGTGCTCTATCCAGTTTTCTCTATTACATCCTTTATCTTAACATTAAACAACAAGTCTTACATTTTTTCAAGTGATGCTGGTAGGCGTGTGTAGTTGCCACGAAATATTTGAATGCTGTTCTGATACAAATCTCTAAATAAAAGACAATCAAATATTTCAATTTCATCACAATGTACTAATATCTACTAATTAACTGTTTTCACGGGCAATTCGGGGATAAATCACCCAAGGTTTATACAAATTTTTATCAACCAAGGGCAATTTGGACACAAATATGCCTGGGAAAACTGTTAATTAGTGGATTAGTACCTGATTGCAAGCTTGGTCAAATTTTGTATAAACCTCATTCGATTTTACCTTATCGTGCAAACAAGCCCTTATCCAATGACGTGATAACATTCGAAATTCGAATTCGAATTTGAAATCATAACTCAAAACATTCCAAACATTCCAGCAAAAAAAGTAAAAACAAAAGAATTTTGAGCAAGAATCAATCTACTGTTTCAACCTTAAACAAGTTCAAAACACAACTTAAGTAAGATAAACAAATAAATAGTATGCATACAATACAAGAGCTTCAGTGTTTCAATGAGTTTCGATGAGTCCTTGCATTAGTCAGTTTTTTACTTTCCTCCTTAGAAACTTTTATTTGAATAATGTTCTGAGATCGTACAAACTTGAGCCTTCTGTCAAGTAGTTAAGACAAAGGATTTTCTATAAACTGGTTTTACAGAAACACTAAAAAATATCGAAAATATCGAAGTTCTCCACCTCATAATGTTCTGCTCTCCATTATAGATGATATTTTAGTTTTTTTAAATCTTTTTTTAACTATAAAGTAATCAAGCTGCAGTTTACAATGTATTATGGTCCGACTAAACGGGGAAGAGCAGTGCTTGATTGGCCATTATTTCAAGCATTGTTTCTACTCTTTTGCAGGGATAATAATAATTACTGCGCCCATGTCTGTTTTTCTTAGAATTGATGACGATGAATGGAAGATTAACTAACTGAGCAGACAGATTCTGAAACAGCAATAAATAAATAAGCTGGATCATCTGCAAAACTAATATTTTCCCGGCAGTTAATTCGGAAATAAACAAACCGGCCACGTGGACAGTTTTAGCCAATCACAGTTACACATTTAAAGGCTTCTTCACACGATCAGGTACTAATATTTCAAATCCTACAGGTATGTGATAAACTAATTACATAATGACACAGTATATCGTGAACATCAAACCGGACAACCTTTAATGCCTTTAAACACAAAACAGAGCTGAAAGATGACATCACAGTATCAGGGATTATTCCAAGCACTTTTGGTTACTACAATTTTTATTTTCAAGATTGAGTTTTCGTTTACCTGTGAATTTAGTTTAGTGTCTCCGTGAGAAAAAAAAGGGGGGAAATTTTATATTGCAAGCCTCCAGATCACCGGAAAATAGTAAGAAAGTAAGTAAGAAAATCGTAGTGGCGGCCGTAAAACATTTACGCACACTGCTAACGAACGAACAAACAAACATTAAAACATGGTTTTACAGCTAATTTATGTGATAGGAACGAAGAATCCTTATGTAAAAACATGGTTTTACAGTGATTATACGTGCTTCGAACGAAGACTCCTTACTGTAAAAACTTGCTTACTGCGATTTTTTTTATGTCATAAACAAATATTTGTTACATTAAAACATGGTTTCACAGTGATCTTACATGCTACAAACGAAGATTTCTCACGTTTTACTGCGATTTTATGTGCCACGAAGGAAGTTTTCTTACATTAAAACATGGTTTTGCATCAATGTTACATGATATGAATGAAGATTTCTTACGTTAAAAACTGTTTTACAGCGATTTTAAGTGACACAGAATGAAGATTTCTTACGTTAAAAAACTGTTTTACCACGATTTTATGTGCCACGAAGGAAGATTTCTTACGTTAAAACATGGATTTACAGCGATTTCCTGTGCTACGAACGAAGATTTCTTATGTTAAAAAACTGTTTTACCGCGATTTTATGTGTCACGAAGGAAGATTTCTTAAATTAAAAACTGTTTTACAGCGATTTCCTGTCCTACGAAGGAAGATTTATTACGTTAAAAAACTGTTTTACCGTGATTTTATGTGTCACGAAGGAAGATTTCTTATATTATCACATGGTTTTGCAGCGATTTTACGAGCTATGAATGATAGTTTCTTGCGTTAAAAAAACTGCTTTGCCGTGATTTTACATGATATAAACGAAAAATTATTATGTTAAAAAAGGGCTACAGCCTAATGACTTTCACCACACACACCCAGAGTATATGGCATGTGACTTGTGGCACACAGGTCTAAATATTCATCGCCAAGAATGTACATGTGAGCATGGAGGAGACACAACAAGCAAAACAGCACAAAACAACACAGAAGTGGGCTTAATATTGCTATCATGATGAGTTTCTCTGTGATATCTTTGCAACAGTGTTTTACTCAGAGTTTAGTTTAAAAAATTCTGACAAGAAGATTGAGTTTAAAAACTCAATTAAAGATTGAGATTCTACTACTGTTTACCGGTAGTAGAAAAGTGCTTGGAATAATCCCTAAGTTTATCATGAACATCAAACCAGGAAAATATACACAGCAGAGACAAATATTTGCATAACTACCAAAATGATTACACAAGAAATGATGATAATAATGACATAAAAAAAACATTACAGGTTACTTACAGTTCTTTAAGATTTGTACATTCACTAAGATCAGGAATTTGATACAACTTGCTATTCAGTATTTTTCTTGAAAAATAAATTATTTACATTAAAAACAACAACAAATCCTTCAGTATTAAAAATTAGAAAAATTAATACATTTAAATAATTTGTTTAACATAATGAGTTATTAGAGGACAACGTGAGATATTAATGGCAGCATCATGATATCACAATCTGATATTGGAGCAAAACCATGTAAAAAGGATTCTAAACAAAAGGGTTGAAGAAAAAAAGAAGAGCTAACTACTATCTCTTCAAACAATCGTAAGATTAATGTATTTTAATAAAAGAAATGACTTTTCTAAGGATATCAAAAATATTCTTAGACATGTTGCTACCAAATTAAAAGCCAATCTTCCTAGGCATTTTGTATAGACCACCCAATCAATGAAGCTTTCTTAATAGTCTCTCAGCTGCCATCTACAATTGTGAAAATTTTGACAATCAAGAGGTTTATATACTTGGTGATTTAAAATTTAATCTAAACTACAGAGCAAAACATGTCCCAAATGATATAAAACCATGAAAATTAGATCTCTAAAACATTGTACAAAAGATGTTTTATTACAAAGATTAGCAACAACTCAATTTCTGAATTATCTACCATATGAAGATGTTAATAAGGCATATAATGACATCATTAATAAAATAACTAATATAATTGATAAACTAGCCCCAACAAAAGAAATATTTGTAAAAAATACAGCTGAATGGATTGATGAGGAGATTATTGATGGAATCAGAAAATGGGACAAGTGTTTTCAAAAATATAAAAAACAAGATTATATGAAAACGATTTAAAGTACAGAAAAACAAGAAACAAATTACAAGAAAAAGAAAAGAAAAGAAACTTTATTAGAAACAAATTAAATGAAAATATTGCTAAACCAAAAGATTTGTGGAAATGTTTAAAATCTTTAGGGTTACCATCTGAATCTCAAAAAAGATGATGGGAATGTTTCATATGATCCTAAAACTAATGCGGAAATTGTTAAGTCATTTTTTGCCAACCTTGCAAAAGACCTAGTAGTTAAAAACCTTCCCATCCCAACAAATAAATTTGTTAAGGAAAGTGTCAAATAATTCTATAGACCTCTACAACTGTAAAGAAAAAACTTTTCTTTTCAACCTAAGATAATGCAAATAGTTTTAAAATTGCTTGAATTTCTACAAAATAATTAAATTTAAAACCTAATAATAAAATTGTAAATAATTATGCACCTGGCTCCTTTTTTAATTTAACAATGAAAGAATGATTAATTATGAGAGGCCCAATATTGGTGTTTGTAAGTCCAGTAGAACTAATAATGATAATTATGTAAATATAAATAATTAAGTTAACGATATTATAAATTATATATTACCATGATACTGAGTTACTCCTGACACTTTCCTTCTCACTACTACAGAAACGTTTTATAAAATGAAGCAGGCAGCAGTATCAGATAACAATTGAATTGAATTAAGACATCTTAAAATAAAGCTTTGATACAATAATAAAATAAAAAATTAAACTTACAATCTTTGCAGACTCTTTAATCTCCTGAAAGTGTTTCTTGGGATGTTTGCAAGATTAGAATCTCGTATATCTCTAAATAACACATTGATTGACTTAGGATCCATCAATCCTTTCTATTTTTATACATATAGTCGGTACAATTTTAATTCATTTCAGGTTATACAGAATCTTCTTTGCTCAAAACCAAAAATCCATTCTAACTAAAATGATCAGGAAGGTAGAATAGACCAAAATAGGATGGTTGCCATCACATTGCATCAAACAATACTTAATAATGTTACTTTGGATAAACTACAAAAGAATATTTCTTTCTTGTATAAGAACAAGAAGCTCTACAGGCTTGAACACCCATGGCAATTATATCTAATGAAACTACTGAGATGAACAATTATATCTAATGAAACTACTGAGATGAACAATTATATCTAATGAAACTACTGAGATGAACACTTAATCTTGCATATAAATTATGAAATTATCTGATTATTACAAAAAAATTGCCCCATAGTGGAGATTGTCATTTAGATTGATTACTAGGTGAAAACACTCCCATCATATTACTACAAAGTAACATTATATAGTGTGTACAAGCTAAAAACCAATGATGAAAGGTAATAAATAAAAGCAAAATTTTAGTGCTTTACTGTTAGTATTAAATGTTGTTCAGAGAGTTACAGAAATTAAATAAAAGGAGACCAATATTAAATGGAATTCAAAACATTTATTGAACAGGTTTCAATATGCATGACTACAATTATATAAAAACAATCAGAAAATGTGTAGTGGAGTCTTGTTATCTTCTGTCATGAAAATGTAAGAAGATGAAACATTTATCACCAGTGCATATGAAACATTGTTATCTTCTGTCATGAAAATGTAAGAAGATGAAACATTTATCACCAGTGCATATGAAACATTGCTAGCTTCTGTCATGAAAAGGTGTTGAGACATGTACCACCAGTACATATGAAACATTGTTAGCTTCTGTCATGAAAAGGTAAGAAGTTGAGACATGTACCACCAGTACATATGAAACATTGCTAGCTTCTGTCATGAAAATGTAAGAAGATGAAACATTTATCACCAGTGCATATGAAACATTGCTAGCTTCTGTCATGAAA
>JANTOQ010375463.1:0-12154 GCA_027564595.1 Bythotiara depressa
AAGTAAGTAAGTAAGTAAGTAAGTAAGTAAGTAAGTAAGTAAGTAAGTAAGTAAGTAAGTAAGTAACAGAGAGTTTTAATGTCCTCGGGGCATACCAACAGCATATAGTGGCTCTTCATCTCTGCTAATGTCGTTAACTGAAGTTAAATTACCATTAGAGATATGCGAATCATTACTCTAAATTGCCTTCCCAAAGCCAGTGTGCCATCAGTAGATGGCTCCTAATGGGCTGACAACACTGGATTTAAAGCATATCGGAGTGGAGTATTGGCTCAGTGGGGTCAGGGGCGAAGCCCCAGAAAAACTTTCCATGTAAACCTATAAATAGCTCTAAAATTACTATAATCAGGAAAGTTTCCAAAGCAGTTAATAACCATACACAGATTATTTAATGTCTATTTTTGAGTTTCGGGAACCCCCTGGTTGAAGACTAGAAAGAACCAGACAGACAACGAAACAACTTATACATAAAACAGGGGTAAAATATGGTGGGTAAAATATGAATGGTGGTCGAAGCAAGGGCTTGACAAATCATCTGTTTATTATTACGTTGCTATTCTTTTATTAATTTTAATGGATTAATTATGAAGTTTTAAAAAACATTTGACCCAGTTGTTAAAAAGTTTCAAGCCGGAAAGACTGAACCAATGAAAGCTCAGTGGACAGAACCTCCGGTCTAGGCTGGAAAAGTGGTATGTCTGTTTGGTAGATATTATTTTTATATAATAAAATTATGATTACAAAGTTTGGGAAGGAGGTTGGTTTTCAATACTTAAAATAATGTTAGACTTGCTCTTTAATGAATACGTCAGCTTTGATACCAAAACATTTTGTTTGGTGAGAATTAAAAAAATGGAAGTGAGCTCTTCACATGCGTTGTTTTCTTCAGAATGTTGTCTTGTCATGTAATCTCTGCGATAAAACGTACATAAATATTTCTTTTTTCAGTGATTAGAGGAATGAAAACTTGGTATCGGGTTAGGAGAATATCATTAGTTTCCACAAGGATATGAAAATCTTTCACGTAAGGATGTTATATAATTAGCATACGTTAATAATATTTAATGTACACTGTGTATTAAATGTGAATACGGCAATGTATGAGGCTTAACAATGATTTGTCATCCCAACACCTGTACCAGAAGGGTTCTTGTATCAGGAAAAAGGTGGGCTTATATTCATGGAGAGCTTATGATCAGGATTTTATAGTACTTGTCTGGAGGGATAAATTTCTGCCTAGACAGGAGGCAGTAATAGACCACTACCACATTCTGAGCCACCCTTCAACCTCCTTTTTTATTACAGACTCCCAATTTTACATAATCTTTATTATTCTTCAACCACACCCAATTAACATGACTCTCTTTTCTATAGCTATTTTGTTATTTTACCATCCCCAATCCTATTATGCCATCCCTAAAAAATTGTTGATTTGTAACCCTACCGACCCTCGTAAAACATCCCTAGTATAAATACTACTTCTATATTTATTTTTTTGAGACCAAATATTGAATGTTTTGCATTTTAAGGGAGTTTTTCAGAAAATTTCAACAACAAAAATTATTTTCCTACCTACCGACCCAAACAGAAAATCCCCAGTTGAGTTACAGCAAATAAACAATTTCTTAAGGATGGCCTAATGGAGATAGTATTTTTCTGTTTTCACACTTTTATCTTTATAAACCCCCTAGAAAATGTTCTACAATATTCATCTTAAAAACACCACCTGTTTAATAGTAAAAAGATGGAAAGTGAGTACAATACAATAGTTATTTTTAACGTGCACTTGGTGTTGTGTTTGTTTAATTAAATAAAAATGCTACGTAAGTGCTTTCATTGTTTAGATTTATTGGAGACAATACTGATTCTGATTAAGTAGGAAGAAAACTGCGTAATATGTAAAGGAGAGGATACTTTATTTTCAACAGATGTTGGCAATTTTCACTCCAAAAAGTCATCAAGATTTGTTGTGCTAATCAAGGTAAAATACAATGACTTACAGTCTTCATTATAATTGCATGCACTGAGTGATGTGCTATGAGGCATTTCATAGTTTTTTTTAGTGTTTCTGATTGTTAAAAATTTATATATTTTGTTCCAGGAAGGTAAACTGAAGTAGTAACAAATTTTTTTATGTTTCAGCTGAAACTTTATTTGGGTAATTACAATGTCCCCAAAATTGGTATACCACTATCAAAATCGTTATACCACTATCAAAATCATTATACCACTATCAAAATGGTTATACCACTATTAAAATCGGTATACCACTATCAAAATCGTTATACCACTATCAAAATCGTTATACCACTATCAAAATCGTTATACCACTATTAAAATTGGTATACCACTATCAAAATCGTTATACCGCTATCAAAATCGTTATACCGCTATCAAAATTGGTCTGTATTAACCCCTGTACTTGTAATTTATAATAATGGTAATTATTGTTCATCCTATAATGATAATTGTTTAAAGACCTATTATAAGAGGGTGTGGATCTAACAATCTGAAACCACCTAAAAATATGGGAATTATGCCTTCCACATACCCAACCATTCGAGAGTGAGTACCATTCCTAAATATTGAGTTATACTTATACTATAAGATTGTACTTCACTTGTGGCAATCTATCTAAGAACGACACATAATTCCCTAAGTAATGGAATTTTAACAAAGTTTAGGTTCCAGTAACAAATACTTATGATATGGATTGGATTATTTACTAGTATTTAGAAAAAACAAAGAATGTTTGTCTGATAAATTTCTAAACCTAATTCAAGATCAAGCCTTTCTGGTGAAGTTTCACATATTGTCACTATTGCTATGGATGGATTCAATCTTTTGTGAAATACCTTCTTTAGTAGGATAATCATAAATCATTTCACCATAATCCAAACGAGGTCTCACAAATACTTTATAAATATTTACTAGGGTGAGACTTGGCAGATATGGGTACAGACGGGTGATTAAGCCTGTTAGCATTTGTTAGTAATTTTCCCTTTTAAATGGTGATTGAAAATAAGATTTTGTCCTTGGTATTGGTGCTAAGGTATTTGTGGGAATCTTTATAGAACATATAATATTGTCATTAAATGTTATTGGTGAAAGGTATATATAAACTTTAGAAGAAAAATAAATTTCAGATGCCTGTTTACAAGGTTTGGATTAATAATAGGAATTAACTTACTGTAAGACGATCTTATGTAATCAAGTATAACAGAAAAGAGTGTCACTCGTATATTTATTGATTGTAAATTACCAGTACTTGGACATGGATTAGTCTCGATATCCCAAATACAAAGATGGACATCGCCAAATTATTTTGCAATCTAAATGAAATGTTTCTTAATAGATATGAGTGTTTTATAAAAATATATAAAACTTAAATCATGAGTGATACATAAATAATAAGCACTGTAGGATGCAGATTAATAGTTAGGTAGAAGATTTAAATTAGTTGAATGCCATATATTGGATGATAGTTAGGTAGAAGATTTAAATTAGATGAACATTCCTATACATGCCCTATATTGAATGATCCCCATGGATATAGTTTGATAAACCTAATCATAATCCTAATCATCCATCCATAGAGACCTTTTACATTTAACATTAAATATCTTTCTTCAACCGAAATTAAAACTTTTACTAAATATTAAAAGACAAGTTCTGTGACATACCCATTATACAGATTAAACATGTCTATTAATATATTTTATATATCAAAAATGATTAATCAGCGAGATTGAGTGTACATATTAACCACTAATTACCGTAAAAGGGAAAAATATATATAAATAAATATAATAAATAACACACAACATAGTTGCTGTTCACATGTTATATGAAAAATTAGTGAAGTTAAACTGACAATCATTCATGAGTGTGATGTGCTTTTGATAAGTGCATTATGGGTATTTAAATTGTAGCTAAAGAATTAACAAAAATTAAAAATTAACGTAAAAATTATGAAAAATTTTAACAGTAAAATAATTATTTTGAAATTTTGTTATGAAAAGAATCCTGTCATTAACAGAAGCCTATTAGGAGATGAAAGCAGCAAGGCAAAACATTTAATAATATAACTATCTCAGCAAATACATATTTAAAGCTTCTCTACAGACCATAAGATGAATCTTCAAACTTTAATTTACTTCACCATAAAAAGTTGATTAAAATAAATATTTTCTTGAAGCAGACTTTCTTTGTTTCAATGACTACAACATCACTTAAAACATTAAAGGTTCTTCTGTAAGCAGCACATTTAAACATTTAACCTTGTATGATTATTTATAGAGAAATGATACAATTAAACGTTCTAAAAAATAAAGTGTTTATTGGTATATTATAAAATTTAAAATATTAAAATTACATTATTCAACAAGGATTATTTGTTAATCTTTGCTTCTTTTATTTTAGAAATTGTAAACAAAGAGTGAATAAGCAGCTGGTACTAAGATGTTTATGAGAAATGAATATTCTCCTGTCAACATCTAATAAATAATACATGAGAAATTTTGTTTGATCTTGCAAAATCTCATAATAATACATGTCCATGCAGTTTTAACAACTAACACATGTGTGTGCCAAAAATCACTTCCATCTCTGTTTGAAATTTGGGTTACAAATGGGAAAATAAATGAAACAAGAGTTAAATACCAAAGATGATCTAAGTCTTTGATTAATTTGAAACTTAATGGTCCTTCAACCTTCCAGTTTCGGAAATCTAGTGTAAACAACTTTTTTCGAGATAGAATTATTTGTTTTTATTTGTATTATCTATTATTTGCTTTTTTCATTGTAAATACGGAGAATATATAAATATATAAAATGTATAAAATATATAATAAATATATATAAATATATAAAATGTGTATGATTAATGAAAAATGGGTCCCAAAACAACTTTGTATAACCTTTTTTATTAGACCATGAAAAATTACTTCTTTGATTATTTGAGTATCATAAACATATATACAGAAACCAAGTGTAAATTTGCTTCTCATAATCTAGACATTCTACAGTAGATTTCATTCCTTTTTTCCCCTCAAATTTCTAAGACAACACCTGCACATACTTTTTAATTAAAGTAAGTACTCATTCATCTACTTCCTTCCTCACATAAGCCCATAACTCCCTATCTTAAAATAAAGATTAGCACCTAGTCTAAAGACCATAATTTTTATTCTCTTGTGCTTTTGTTTTAAACAGGAAATCACAAGAGAGTTAGTTACAGACAAATGAAATAATCTAATTTTTGTTCATAGAAATATTGTTTCTCCTGAATAATCACCACCGTCTTTGAACGTTTTAAATATTTTCTTGTTTTTTTTGTCTTTAGAAGCATCCAGGAAAGTAAAGTGGCTTTGATATAACCATCGCAGCAGTTTTATTTCAGTAGCTCAAGTAGTTTTAAAAACAATTTAAAAAAGAATAAATAGTGAGGGAGTCTGATTGTAAATGGCATAGGTTTTCAGGGGCTAACACAGTGGGATCAGCATAAATCCACCACTTTTTTGTATATTGGCAATTCATTCTAGCCACCAACAGTGGTATCATCACAATTCCACCACTTTTTTGTATATTGACAAGTCGTGGTGGTGCTGCTGTCTCTCCATTCATAACAAGTTTTTGTATATTTTGTTATTGTTTTTGTTTTTGTTATATCATTATATATTTTTAAATATTTTGTTACCTTATTATTACTAGGGTTCATATTTTAATGGCTATTGAAAAGTTCAGTAAACAGAGTCAGGAGCTTATACAGGATTTGAATTTGGGTGGCACTAGCCATCCCCAGTGGGGTCCAGGGGCAAAAAGTAACATCTTCTGAGTGCTGTTCACTTCCAAACCAAACCAAGTAAACAGATAAAAAATAAAACAAAAAATGTCACCTGTGCTGATGGCAGGAAACATCCAGTGCAAATAGAAAGACTTTACTGTTTCAAACTTATTTTTGTCTTTGGTATTTTAGAAGTGCAAATCAACCACTTTTTGGCATTATTTGTATGTAATTGCAACAAGTAACTGTAACGAACAGCACAATCATTATAAAAAATTATATGGACATTTCTGATTAATTTCAGCATGAGAATTTCTGCGCCCAATAGCACTTTTCATTATGGAATATGTACTGCAGTAGCCCCTGGTTTTGTAACCTATTAGTATTATTATATCTGTGTTATCTAAAGGATGTAAAAACATGGTTTCTATTCATTTTTCAGTGACAGTGGTGGAAACACATAAGTTTGATAAATTAAAATGTTTTCAATTTTTAGAACATTTCCTCACATCTGCCTCATATTTGAATAGAATATAGCATATGGTTTCGTAACTAATTCAAGGTTAAATCTATAACATAAAATATTTAACATGTCATGATTTCTTTTGTAAACATTTCTTACATAGAGGCCAAGACGCTACTTCTTTTCTAGCATGATTACAGATGCACATAACCTTCAGTATATATTTTTGAAGAGCTTAATGAATGGCCTATCTTACTGTATATATTTTTAATTAATATTTTATTTAAAGGAAGAAATAAATGTTTGAATACTTTTTTGCCTGTCAACATTCAAAGAGTGAAAAGGTGCAACGGCCTCGTGTTTTCTAGTTGAAAATTATATCATTGGAAAGCTGACGTTCTGAACTCCAAAACCATGTCTCGTTTTTATTTATTTTGGGTTTGTGATGAGAAAATTAGAAAAACATGTTACTTACACATAAAATTTTTTTGAGAAACTCTCTCACCCCTCTTTATTCATTCATATCTCACGATCAAAACAATTTTAAAGAAAATGTCGAAAGCAACGTTTTCCCGATTTCCCTGTGTACCTTTCACTCTTCAAAGTTAGGGAATAGCATGAAAAAACGTTTCCAAGAAACAGCATTTTAAAAGTTTATTATTGGTAAATAATCTTAAAACAAAGAAATGATTAAGATTGCAGCTCATTTAATCTCTCCTTGCAAACAGGGGGGGGGGGTTTCTGGTGAGAAATTTATATTTCCAATTTTAAATCAATATTCTATGCAAAATATGCATTGTATAAAAAATTTATTTTGGCAAAAATATCAATTTTAAGGTTATGTGTTTCATGATCATGAGGCAATGATTGATGAGAACAATGTCCAATTTATTTTTCTTATCGTATCACTAGGATGCCATTGTGGTAGACTTGCTCACTACAGGAACATAATGGTAAGCAACCTATTAGCAGTATTGTAGTTAGACTATTTTCATTGTTTGCTGAAACTGAAAGGTTATAAATGAACAGGATTCTAAACAGTACAGGACAGGACCCTAGAGAAATATGTATGCAAGTGCATATGCAAAAAGCAGGGGGGAAAATATGGCAACCTAACATGATGGCAACAATGCTAAGCTATCCCATTAAACTAAGTAACCAAATGTTACTCCACTAAAAACCAAGCCAAAATTTTTAAAATCAGCCAATTTTAACACAGGTGTCCATGACGATGTGATTTAGTACTGTTCTCTTCATATTTAGATAACACAAGAGCAAAACAAATATCTTATATGATACATAAATAAAGGCCTTGTGAAGCACTCAAATGCAAATGAAAGGCACAAAACAACTTTACTTAGAGAATTATTTCCACTAGCAAGTTGACTAAGTGCTTTAAGAATAAGTAAGAATTTAACCAGGTTTTTTTTCAATTAATTAATGGATTATAAAAATGCTTTCCCTCCCAATAAATCTTACCACTTGTAGTTTTTTATCCAGTTTGCTGATGATACCTATGATCAGTCCATTAATTAGTAGTTCTTTAGTGAACTTGGTTAAACAAGGAGCAATGGAATTTACTTTGGATAGTTGTAAAGATGTTTAGCTTTTTTAATTTGGCAGCCATTGCAGATTCTCATCAAAAATACATCCAAAAATTTTGTAACCTTACACACATGATGAATATGCATATACCTGCAGTTTTATTGTCAAGAGATTTGTTTTTGTCATCAAAGAAAATACACTTAGTCTATTTAGTGTTGATTGTCATTTTGTTTTGCTTAAAGTTATCAATCAACATTTGTCAGTTTTAATTCAAGATTTGAAAGGTTACATTTTCATGACTGTATCATCTGCATAAAGATGACAATATGAGTTTTTGATTTCTGCTTTTAAATATTTATGTAGAGCTGAAAAAATAGGAGTATTAGGACTGAACCTTGTGGAACACCATAAACATTGTCTTGTAACAGATCAGTCTCCACATTGCTTAAGAGAGTAAGCTGTTTTCTGTTCAAGGTACAATTCAAATGAGTCAAGAATAGTGTCGCAAAAGCCAAAGCAAAAGAGTTTTTCAGCAAAAATGTTCAACTGCATGCTTGAGGACAATTAACACTGCACCAGCACTTCTCTTTTTACCAAGCTGATCGTCAATAAAATATGAAACATCAAGAACAGCAGTTGTAAATGAAAACATCTTTCTGAATACAGATTATCACCAATAAAGCCAAAGAACAAATATAATCTGGAACTCGATCATGCACAATCTTCTCAAAAATCTTCATAGTGATTTAGTAATATAGAAATAGTATATTTATTATAATCATTATTAAATATAATTCACTAGCAAACTACTGATTCCGTTTGTTTAATTAAGTCACATCATCCCAGTTTGGATAACTTCAACTCGCAGCTAGTTGATCACCAAATTTAGGCTAACTTCACATTTAGTGCTTAAAAGTACTAGGTCATTAAAGAAGATGCAATTTGGGTATGATCCATTGAACAGCTGCTGCATTTCCCTAAGTTTGTCTAAAAGGCAAGTAGAGTTTTACATAACTGAATGTCACTTTGGTGGTTATTACTAAGACCACTTTATGTTTGCTTTTGAGGGTGCACTTGGGTGTGCATTAACCCAATGCAGCTTTCCACAAAAAATGCAGGTAGAAACCTAAATTGAAGTCTCACCAACAAGTCACAATGGTTACTTGTCACACTACTTTGTAAAAAAAGAGCTCCAAGTCACTTCTATTTATGTTAAATTAATTGAATTCTGGTTCATTATAACTGCACTTACTATAAGAAAAATCTGGTGTCTGGATTGTTTTTGTTTTTAACAAATTTCATAAGTTGTTTGATAAATTCCCCCTTGGAAGTGAACCTCAAAATAACCATGCTTGCCTTCACATTGTCTGTACAACTTGAAGTAAAAGAAAACAAACATATCCCGGACAAGCAATTTTGCGTAATAGAGATATATATATTTGGTGTCAGTAAGTTTTAAAGGCCTATGACAAGGTAGTCAAAAGTTGGAGCTAAATATATGCCTGCAAATGAAAAAAGTCAGTTACAGAACAATGTGAATTTTCTATGAATTTTCTTGCAAATGTGCCTTTAATTTTTATACTCATCTCAAATGAGTATATAAAATAAAAGGGTGACTGGTACACTATTCAAGAGGCTTCCATTTCCAGTTGGTTTCAAACAATGAATTTAAATTAATCTTATTCAGCATTCTCATCTTTAAAATATAAAGGACAAATATTTTTTTTGCTATATCACGGTGAAGTAAAAGTGTAAGATATATAAAAACAGCACTTTTGGGCATGTAAATAGTCAATTTCAGGGCTTGAAATTCAGCAACAAGACTCAAGAGTCTAATTAGACTTGTGTTGGAATAGTGGTGTGAATCCACCGCAAGGCTAGTGTAGATAATTTATATTAGATACTCAAGGCAGATAAGCAACAGATAAGCTGCTGTGGTAGATAACTTGCACATGAGTTGATAAATATTATGAAAAATATTGTAATACGGCTGTAAAAAGGCACTTGTGACAGTTTTTTAAAGCTAGAAAATCGTAGTAGTGACCGTAAAAATCAGTTGTGATAGCTGTATTAAGCTAGAAAATGGTAACTGATGAAATTTTAGCTTGACCTATCCAAGATTAGCACGAGTCTGATAAGACTCGCAACTTCCATCATCCGTGAATCGAGATGCGAGTCAGATTATCGGACTTGCGTCAAATTTCAAGCCCTGAATTTTATGCTTTTATAGCATTTTGTGTAAACATTTATTAAAACATAGTTTCTTGTTAACTAATGAGTTTTCATCAGGTCAAAATTACAGACTTTTGAATTTGAGTTTAAATTATAAGAAACATAAATAAATAAGGTATAAATTTTGCACTAATTATTATGTTCTTCACCATATTTATTGACCCATGTACACGCATATAAAATAGAATTCACTACTAGATGATTACTATACAATAAAAATTATATTTACATCTATATTAGTAAAATTATTATATATACAGTTATTATATATACATACATATATATAATCTCTTATTTATCTATAATATTAGAAATACTAAATAAAGTATTAAAAATGTTAGAAACAAAATAAATATATGAAATAAATTAATCAACAAATAATGACAAATAAATATCTTCTTTCTATACACTATATTTAGGATTCTTACTGTTGATGTAATCAGCAGTACATGTGCATGTAAATATGTATATTCCCATCAGCCACCCATCCCAGACATATAGCTAGGAGACTATAGTGTAGGTAACAGATCAAGCTTATCCTGTAGAAACGGGTTGAACTACAGGCAATCCTAATAAGGTGCTAAACAGAGAAAAATAACATTCTCACTGTAGGATCATCCCAAGCTGGGAATTAATCTAGCCATGCAAAGGTTATACTTCTATGTAACTTTATTCTAGATAGCAGACTTGTCTCTTCCCCCTTGGCCAAATAAGTCCATCCAGGGAATAAAATAACGGCCAGACATCGGACATGTCTAGTCATAATAAACCAATGTCCAATCAAACAAACATTTTTAAGAAGTTTAATATGAATAAAACATGCACATGCATTACAAACCTTAAAAGAAATCCCATATTTAGAAGTGACATCATGCTCATTAAGGCCATTTAGAATAAACAAGTTTAATTTATACTGCCAAAAAACCTCTTTTTTGATACCGATTCATCAAAAGCTTGGTCAATAAGAATAAAGGACCAGTCCCATTCCGCTATGGCCAGGTTGGTTAAAATGGGCATGAAATGATGTGTGTGGTACATACCTTATAGTTATTAAATCTATATCGAAAAATTGGTAGTTGCACTTCCAACATACTATATATTGCACTTTTTACACAGTACAAGATAAACAATACTTGTGGAATTACAGTTCAATTTACTATCAATCCTATTTCTTTTGACCAGTCAGTAAATGTAGGTGTGTTATTTATCAACTTGCACATGCCACATCGTTTTCCACTACAACTAGCACTCTCCATAGGCTCCTCTGGTATAATAGATAACCTTGCTCTGACAAGAACGTCCTTCAAAATTTTTCCATTCTTAAAATCAACAATAGGTATAGACAGTAAAAGAAGAAGGAGATGAATATTAGACAGAATATTTTTTAATTTTTGAGAAAGATGGATGATAATATGTAAATACTAACTTTGACTTTGATTTATCTCTTGGCACTCTGTCTAATAATTCATTCCTATTAAACTTTCTGACATTTAAGATCTGATATCTTACCAACTTATCACTTATCACTGTAACCCCTGTTTTTTTCTCATGACATCTTTGAGCATAGAAACTGTTTTCTGAGCAGATTCTATTCAAACATAGAGCCGGACTGTATGTTTTTTTTTTTTTTTGAGTGGAATACATGGTATGATGAAGTGTGTAAATACTGATGTGTATCAGAAGGCTTTACGTAGAGGACAGTAATAAGTTGATTCCCACGATGAATGACCTGCACATTTAAGAAAATAATTTTCTCTGACGAAACTGCTTCAATAGTAAATCTTATTGTGCAATGTTTAGAGCATTTAGGAAGTTCCTAAATTTTATTTTCATAAAGATTCATAATTCATAAAGATGTCATCAATATATCTCCACCAAATGTAATGCTTTAACACAGAATAGCTAAAAGAATTTCCTCTAAATCCACCATAAATAAAATGGCATAAGGTGGTGCCATTTTGGCACAGATAGCTGTACCTTGCTTCTGTTTAAATGTTTTTCAAAATGCATTCTCAGGGTGCAACAAATAGGCGTACGTGCGTACGTACGTAAGCTTGTCCAAATATATTTGCAATAAACGTACTAAGCTTGTTTTCAAATCGTACGAAGGCGTACGGTACAGATTGCAT
>JANTOQ010375685.1:0-12148 GCA_027564595.1 Bythotiara depressa
GACTTTCTGTTAAAATTATTTTCTCAATTATTTCCCTCACCTTAACCTTTTAAACTGAAATTGAAAATCTTATTTTTGGCATAAAGGCGAAAATAAATTCCCGCGAATTTCGTTGTATTTCTTCAACCGCGAAAATTAATTCCATAAAAATGCAAACATTTCACTCCGCGAAATTTTCTTCCCGCGAAAATTTCTGACAATAAAGTAATCATTTCAAACACAAGACACAAGACAGGCGAAAAGGTCAGTGAACATTGTAAGTCTTCTGCTCACCAAGACAGCATGACAAAAGCAGAGTTAATAAACAATGAATCAAGGAGCCAAAATTAAAATTAAAATTAACGTTTCTATATGTATTTGAGGAAACCCGACAGGAACGTATAAAACGTAATTCCGAGATTATAAAGTGGCGACAGAGAAAATGTTTATCTATCGCCCAAAATTCAAAATGAAATTATAGATATTATAGCCTATGAAGTGCTACAAAAAGATCTGATAGATGAAATAAAAGCAGCAAAGTTCTTCACCATACTTGCCGACGAAGTTGAAAGCCATCACGTCGAACAACTGCCTATATGCATTAGATTTGTGGACAAGAAAAAGAATATTCGTGAAGAATTTCTAGAATTTGGGAAATGCACTCAGGTCACTGGAGAGGCTATAGCGAATGAAAAAGTGAGATTAATAGAAAAATCTGGACTTGATATTAAAGACTGTCGCGGACAATGCTACGACGGAGCCAGCAGCATGTTTTCAGAAGCGGTAGGAGTTCAGGGACGCATAAAATCAATTTGTGAAAAGGCCGTATACACTCACTGTTGCGCACATAACCTTAGTCTCGTTGTAGTTTCAGCCTGCAAACTAACTTCCCGTTGTACGAAATGTGCTTGATATGGTGAGAGAAGCAACAAATATGTTTGTGAAGGATTCAAAGAAAATGAATCTGCTATAAGAAGTAGTTAAGCAAAACCCACACTATTCAGTTGACAAAAAGGTAATTCTTAACGATTGTGTTACTCGATGGGTGGAAAATTTGGACAGTTACAACCAGTTTCTGCTAGCATACCCATACATAATTGAAGCTCTTGAAGTAATAGCGCACAAACTTCATCTATAAAAGTATCCAGCATGGAGAAATTGGGACCATGAATCGAGAAGAAGAGCATCCAGTTTACTGACAGGTATATCAACTTTTGAATTTTGTATTGTCTAGACTACGATCATCAAGTCCTTGTCTTACCTACGTGGGCCGACTAAGAAGATTCAAGAACGCAGTCTAGACTTATATAATGTGGTTGGACAAGTCAAAATCGTTCGTGAAGATCTGCCATTTATCAGAGAAAATGGAGGGGAAGAATTTTTCAAACGCTGCTTCGAATATGCATGTAAAATAGCTGGCCTAATTAACATCCTACCATGTATGCCATGCATTGCAGGTCGCCAAGCACACCGAGCAAACGCAGAATCAAGAACACCCTATGGCTACTATCGAATAAATGTGTTTACCTTTTCTTGATCATTTGATAGGTATTGATGTACAATTTGATAAATACGGCCAAACAGTTATGTCTATGGCCGGACTGGTACCGTCAGTAATTGATATTTTAAATTTGGTTAGTACTTTGCTGGAGTTATAATGTAGACTCTAGAATTGCTGACATGAGGTATTTTTGTTTATTTGAACGATTTTTGTTAAATTTTGGTAGCTACAGCAACACAGCTATATTAGACATATTTTGGCAAAATTTCAGGGGAGCTCGATGCCCCAAATTAAATTTAAATTTAATTAATAGTTGTTGTTCCTTCATCCTCGGTAAAGTATCACATGCGAGAAAAACATCATCGTCTAAATCCAATGAATCCACAGCTAATTCTAACTAAAAGCAGTCTCAAAGTTTTCATTCACCATCGCTACATTAGTGCACGCCATATTTGTAAATTGTTTTTACTAATTAGAATGCATGTTTTACTTAATTATTACGCTAAACGTTTTTTGATTGGTTAACAAAGTAATAACGCCAGGTAATTTATTCCTGTAGGAATAAGAATACATACACCTCACACCAATGGAAAATAATGTCTTTTGTTTCGCATTCTATCCAGCTTCGCTTTATAACACCCTTGGTATTACCAACACTGACAATGCCATGTTCATAATACTGCTCTGACCTGTATTGGAAAGCACACCACCAATCCACTGTCTAATCCCATTTTCAATTAGCCACTAGTGAAAGATACCCGTAGACAGAAGTGTGAGCTAGAAAAGAGATATATTACAGATATGCGAACCAAAAACAGTAACTAAATAGAAGGCTGACCAAATATAAAGAAATGCAAAATCCTCACAAAGAAGCAATAATAACAAAGGCATCAAGTAATGATTAAAAATGGAGGCTGTGACTCAAAAATCTCTCGGAACAGCATAAGGCAAGAAACACAATTGAGAGGCCCTTGTAGCGATAAGAAATAATGCAGGAACTCGCCTTCATACAGCAGAGGAAGTGAAGCAACACACTAGTGAATACTATGCTCAGCTGCTGGGAGTACAGTGTACAGGAAGAACCATACCTGCATACAAGAATGGACACATTATATTACCCAATCATCAGTGGAAACATTTCACACCAACAAAAGTTATGAAGAGCTGGAACTCAACCAACCCATGAATGCCCGGGAACCGTCACACACCCTCTTAATAAAAGTGTGGGCCCAGATGACATAAAAAGTGAATTCCTAAAAATTGGAGGAATCGTCGTGGAGATATCTTTATTTAACATTTTCCAATTCATCTTCAGTACAGAAAGTTATCTGAACAATGGCAACAATCCAAACTAGTTAACCTAAACAAGAGCAAAAAGGACCCAGAACTACTTCAAAACAAACGAGGCATAAGTCTGTCCAGATGTATTGGAAAAATATTTGAAAGAAGAATTATTAATAACAAGATTATGCAGGTGTTACCATTCTCAGTGACCAAAGCTGGTGACAGATAAAACAGAAGCACAACATATCAACTCTTTATCCTGAAGTTTGTCTGACAACAAAGATATGAAGAAGTAAAAACAATCTGGACTTAGAAAAAGCACATGACAAAGTATGGAAAGACGCCATATTCTATGTGTTATGGAATAATGGTATTCTAGGCAAAACCTGGCGTATAATGCATAACCTCACCTGTAACTTATCTACACGTATTACCACAAAATTAGGCTTAACAAATATAATATACATAAAGGAAGGGTCAGACAAGTTGGAGATCTCTCAGTTTGTGAATTTGCCAAACTGATAGACAGTAATGAACCACTGAAACTATTTTAAGTTCTCAGAGTTCAACATGTAATCAAGGAAACATTAAATATATATACATTGTCGCAGTGATGAAAGATAATAACCTAACCAAGAACATACAAGAAAATAAAAGATCATGTCAATTTCAGTAGAAGGAAGAACTATAAAAATAATAATAGTTGTAGGCCTGAAATAGTTGTAAAAAATTCCTATGTTTTTAACATGAAAAAAAAAAAAAAATTCATCAAAAGAGGAAATATTCAAGGTCACAAGTTGATTTAAGCCCAATACTAAAAAAGAGCAAGTTGCAAAGTATAGCAGAATATAACAAATATATATACAAAATTATTGATTTAAAAATAGGTAGCTATGTAAACAATTTTAAGTGGAGGGAAAACTATAGAAAGATAAAATATGCTATGTCATAAAAGTTATATCGAAATATTATATCTAGCTTGCCTATAGTATTAATGACACTTTCTGGAGCAACTTTACCTCTCTATGAGTAGCGTTTGTCTTCATTTTGTTTTCAAGAAAAGTTTCAATATAAAACATTGCATTTTATTTTATTTCCTATTACAACCCCGCAAACTGTTATGATATGTCAATTAGTAAACATATTTTTTATCTTTTAATCTGATCACGGTTCGTCTTTGCTAAAAATGGGTTTGTTATACATATCAAACGTGCCCTAATTGCGTGTCTGCTCTAAGAAGGATGCTGCACAATCAGGATTCATTTTAAGAAAATAAGAATATATGTGACAGGGCCACTTTAACTTACCAAATTTAAGGAATTTTCAATGATAAATTATCGATATTCAAGGATGTTTCATTTAGTTAGAAACTACATTTCTCCTTTGTTGGTGTGTTTAATTACTCTCTTATTTCTAAGGTACTTCAAAAGATAATCAATGATTTTAATTAAAGATATTTTCTCCATATTAAATATGTGTAATAAAATAACAATTTTTATTAAAATAAATCAGAATCATTTTGTATGTTCCATCATCATTTAATATATATACATCCAAAAATCTTCTGCATCATCATTTAATATACATCCAAAAATCTTCTGCTTTATTCTAACAATAAATTGTTATTCTATTGACACATAATAAATGAGATTGGCGTGAAACGAGTAACAAAAAAGGTACATATACATATCAAAAGAAAGAATAAGTACTTTATACATGCAAACAGGGGACTAAATCTTAAAAGTCCTTACAATGGATAGAGACAATGATAAAAAGGTATTGCTTCCAAACTTCGATTTCTAGTTTTCAAGATAAAAGTGATAAACAGCAAAAATACCCAACTTTCTGCTGACGCCAACATTTTATACATCAATTTTGACAGCACCCCATTAATTGGTTAAAAAGAGCCTTCTGACCATTTTCTAAAATGTTGTTTGTTATTTATGTGCTATTGAGCAAGAGAAATTAGTACTCAAAATTTTAAAAAATGTGAGAAATTTCTTTTCAGAAAGAGCTCAATAGACAGTTTCATATAATTTTAACATAAATAGATGTGTAAAATGCTGACATCAGTAGACTATTGGCTATTTTGGCAGTTTTAACTTTTAAAGGCTTTACTTTGGAAAATTGAAATTGAAATGTAGGAAGCAATATAATTATTTTCAATGTCATTTTATGCTCAATCCATGGAAATTAAGGATGTTAAAATAGTATTTTGCATATATGAAATACTCCTTATGGTCTGTAAAATAAACCAACCTTATTTAACATAGATATTACAAATCTCCAAATTAAATTAGATTATCTTTCATTAGAATGTACTTTTTCAGACTCACAATAATATATTCCTTTACAGAAATTGTTTTTAAGAAATTTTTGTACGGAATTTATTTCATGCCCGAACTCCTCAATAAATAATGTTTTACTTAAAATTTGATATTGCTGAGGTCATCAGAAATAATTTTACAACCATCTATAACTACAGTTAACACTTTCTTAAATTTAAGTACATGCTGTCTGAGCCTCGTTTTCACGAAAAAAACTAAGTTCTTTAAACAAGTCTAGAAGCTGCAATAATTACACTTTGATGCCAACACTTTTCAGATTTATATAATTTTTATCCGTGAATTCAAATATGAAATCCATCAAGTGTAACTGATTTGCAACTTTTGATGTAATTTCTGGAAAGAATACTCACTTCTCATATATTAACAACATTAAAAATTTAAATTACTATAAAGAGGAGAAAAATAGGAAAATATAGATTATAACTAATATAAATCTGTGTACTTTAAACAACTATATAAAGAAAATTTTGTACAAAGGAACTTCTAACCTTCTAACTTTGGTTATTTTGGGGAACCATATTTGCAGAAAGGGACGAATATTGTTTGTTTAAAAGCAGTATAAGGGTTATATAGTATTTTGACGGACAATAATAATCAGGTGTATTTTATTAAAAACATTTACATTTTTGTGTGGTTTTGTTGTTACCTAGTAACCATATTATGCATGCATATCAGTGTAATTATATAAAAATAAGAATTTTTTTACATTATGAAAGTCCCCGGTCAAACTTCTTTGAGTCACAATTATTGTTTATATATATTGTTCATCATTGTAAATACATTTTAAGACAAATATGTTTGTTTACATTTGTTTTCAGTATATAATTATAATATAATTTCAGATGGCAAATACAATACTACTAATGAAACAACATGTTTCAGCATATTTCAATGATCATATAAGTGTGTGACTTTAACAATGATCATAACATACGTGATAATAAACAAGACCAAGTGTTAACAGCAAAAACCAACCAATTGCCATTCTTAATGTGATAACCAACCAATCTGTGACAAAATGGACCGCAGCTCTAGGTCTTTTCTTCTTCTGTTCAACTCACAATCCTACGAAAGTAAGATATCAATATTTAACCCTTTAATGCATAGTGGTCCCAGAAAGGAATCAAATCATTGGTCATTTCTTTGCTATTTTGCTTTTTCCAGGGGGCTAATTATTGAAAATATAATGTAAAAGCAATTTGGTAAAAGCTGATAAGACCCCCTGGTTCCTCATAAAATTATAAAGGTTTCCAATGGGAGGTTTAATATAACCAGGAGGAAATGCCTAGACATTAAAGGGATAAATGAAAGCTCATCTTAAATAAAGAAAATAATAAATGGCATCCACATTCACTTATTAGTCCTTCCAAGTAAAACGATACGATACTCTTTTTTTGTCACCAATTCAGCTAAGTGAAGAATACATACAATCTCTTTTTCATTATTTTTTATTCGATCATATGAAGTGTGAAAATTTTGAAAATTTGAAAATTTTGAAAATATCCTACTTTTTTGACTTTCTGTTCGATTTATTGTGCTAAGCTAAGCAGAGTAATCAGAGTAACAAGCGGAAATTAATCTTAAGAATACATTTCATCACTTTTTTGTCACTTACTTACAAGTTAACAACACATTCATAAAGTGATACAAATGCAAATGTTTTTTCATGCTTCAAGAATAATTTATATGGTTCCAGCACACCGGTACATAAGCTACATAATATGATCTGGAAAGATCATATTGTAATAATGTCATTGCAATCATCAGCAACATTCTAAAGCAAAGAAAAAGGCATGCGTGAAAACAGAACTTACCTTCCATAGTATAACAAGACCATCAGTATCATATGAAATAAATCCTTCTCTACCGCATCCAATGATACCCTAAATCATATAGAGTAGAGTTGTTAGAACGTGTCGTCCTTTTCGTTTAAGTATATTAAAAGGTTTTTAAGACTAAAGTTATTATGTCTGTGTTGCAATTTTCTATTCTTTCAATGTTTTCCTGGATTTTGACAATTTCTTCTGCATGGTTTATAGTGTCTTTTAATGTATTCCTGGGCTTTTAGAATATCTTCTGTGTATCCTGAGTCTGTCAGTCTAAACCCTTTAATGCATAATCATACCTCCTGGTTATATCAAACTTCCCATTGGAAACCTTTATAATTTTATGATCAAACAGGGGGTCTTACTAAAATAACAGATATCTTTCTTCTTACGTTTTCTTAACCCTATAGTGCCTGGTTTCCCCTGGAAATTATTCAAATCTATATTCATTTCTTTGCTGTTTCGCTTTTTCCAGGGGAGTTACTATACTATATACTATAAACTGTTCCATTCTCAACTTATACTAACTTTATTCGAATACATAATGTCAATTTATTTTTAAAAATAATTTCTGGTTAAAGTTTTAGTTCGTCACATGTCAGAATCTGCTTTTGTAAGATTTTTGTGGCTAAATGTTCTGCTCTCCCTTACAATGTATAACAATAAAGGACAGTTTGCATCTTAATAATGACAAGAATTTTGCATACTATTAATCAGTTTTATTTTGTCAGCCATGTTAGCATGATATGCACAACATTCTGGTCCAGTACTCCTGTGTACAGAAAAAACTAATGGAATAAAATATGCCATGTTCCACGTTCATAATTTTTTGGTTCACATTGTTTAAGGAGAATCTTTTCAACTGGTGTTTGATTGATGAATCACTGTTGGGATTTGTCATTCTAACGTCGAAGAATGTGTCTTGTCCGTTTCTCCAGAAACAACTTGCTCTGATATCTAAGCAAGATTCATCTCCTACAATGCTATCCCTGGCAAATTCTTCACCTGTTACTGGTTGTAACTCTGGTTCTATCTCAACATCATTGCATACTTTTGCTAGTAACTTTACTTCAAAGTCTCTAATATCGTTATGGCGTATAATTATAAAACCTCCTCGCTTGCAGTTCATAGCATAGACCAACTTAACTTTTTTCCCACATGGACAATGTGATGGGAGGCCTTGTATTATATTATATATATTATTTTATTATATATGCCTAAATTCGCATTTATTTAAATTGAACACATGAAACAGTGAGGGTAAAACAAAATGTTCAGCCAACTAGAAGCTCCTGGTTGCCTGATTTGTTGAATTGTATAGTCTCTGGTCTTAACTACTTTTCTAAATTATTAATCATATCCTTAATTTTACTCAGCTTTATCTCGTGATATTTTGCTTTGATTTCAACAGGTTGAACATGTACTCGCATACTCATAATTGCAACAAGGGGAGCAGTTAGTGATCTGGAATATTCGTATTCACTTACAGCTTTTTCTGCAAAATTTTGAAATCCTAAGCCACCTTCCTTTATGGGAAGGGGCTAATACAGGATTTGAATTTGTGCAGTGCTAGCCATCCACAGTGGGATCCAGAGACAAAACCACTGACATTATTTGTGTCTTTGGTGTCTTAGAAGTGCAAATCCACCACTTTTTGGCAGTATTTGTATGTAATTGCAACTAAGCAAAGAACAACAGTAAAGAACAGCACAATAAAAAATTATACTGACATTTTTGAATAATTTGGGTGTGAGAATTTAGGTGCCCAATAGCACTTTTCTCTATGGAAT
Source organism: Bythotiara depressa (assembly GCA_027564595.1). Classification (NCBI taxonomy): domain Eukaryota; kingdom Metazoa; phylum Cnidaria; class Hydrozoa; order Anthoathecata; family Bythotiaridae; genus Bythotiara; species Bythotiara depressa. The sequence continues at coordinate 8,729 of JANTOQ010375685.1, forward strand.
ATGTCCTGTATTAGCCCCTGATGGGTAATTGAAATAATGACCTCTCCTGTTCGGTAATAGAGGAACCAAATATCGCTGGTAGAAGTTTATTTGAAATGATGTCATCAAGAGGTTTTAGATAATCCCCTTACCTTCTATTGCTCGTAAAAATTATGTGAATGATTGCAATTCACCATCATGTATGAAAGCAGAGAAAGTTACATGTGGTTGTATAGTTGCAAATGTTAAGAGTCTGTTTATTTCATCACACCAGTCATTCACCTTTGTCTCAACTTACAAAGCTAGAATAAACTAATTATACTGTACACAAAAACGTCTTGGAGCCAATCTTTAAATCAATCACTTAATTTGAGGTTACAACAAAACTAAGAACAATAGAAACAATATTCATATTTTGTGTTTATGGTTTTCAATGGGACCGTTGTGGTTTTCAATGGGACCATGAAACAAATTGAAGACTTATATTTGAACCCTTTAATGCATAATTCCAGGAGTTAATTATTTGAAATAAAATGTCAAATAAATTTGGTAAAGCTGATAAGACCCATTCCAGGAGTTAATTATTTGAAATAAAATGTCAAATAAATTTGGTAAAGCTGATAAGACCCTCTGGTTCCTCATACGATTAAAAAGGCTTCTAATGAGAAGTTTAATATAAGCAGGTGCTATGCTTATGTATTAATGAGTTAACTATCTACTTTTCTGGAAGTTTAAGATGCATCAATATCAATGTCTCCTAAACATTGTAGAATCGAATACTTTATGGGGAACATCTTTCTCCATCTGAAAAAACCATGAATTTTGGAATTAACTTTCATGGATGGATAATTTGAAATATTTTGTGGGAGGACCTCTATACAAACATATTGCAGGAATTAAATTTTGTGATTGGTACAGGAAAAGGAGAAAAACATTAGTAAGTACAGTGTTTAAATATCAAACTTCTTTACTCATCATTAATCTTTGTTCAGAGGAATTAATATTTATAAATGACCAACTTAAGAATATATTGCAGGAATTAACTTTCACAGTTAGTCCAGATTAAAATATTTTACTTAATCAAGTTTTGTATATTTGGAGAATAACCACAAAACAGAGAAAGATTCTTCATCTAAAATAAGTAAAAAATCACAGCTGTTCATAGAAAAATTATCAAATCATTTACATCACTAATTATTTTTCTATGAATTAATCAGACTCGGTGTAGCTCTACCTTTTATTTAGTCAATAAAACAATTTAAAAAGTGAGAATCTAAGAAGAGATTGGAAACATTCAAACATTGTGACATCAACAAATGATTCACCCATTAAATAACTATAAAGATTTATGGGTTTTAGCAAACTTTGTGTTTATATTCAACTCCATGTATTTGACTCACAAATATGCAAATTAGCATAATGAATTACAATCCTCATAAAATACTTTGAAACAAAACACAAATTTGAAGAAACTTAACCTGATAAAAATCCCGTTAAGAAAAGCCAGGATATATATATATATATATACTATTAACCTTTTTTAATGCATAGTGTCTCTGGAAATAAATCAAACGATTACTCGTTTCTTCGCTATTTTACATTTTTCCTGTTGAAAATAAGAGACAAATAATAAGAGAATAAGAGACAATACTAACAATAAGAGACAAAAGAAGTGTGTAGAAGCTGATAAAAACCTCCAAATTCTTCATAAAATCGTAAAGACTATGAAGATGTCTCCTAAAACCAGGAGGTATATCTATGTATTATATTGTTAATTTCATAAACTTGTCAAAAGGCATGGGACTGGCATTTGGATCAGAATCTCTGATTAGCCGACTGGCATTCCAAGCACATTTTAATTTTAGTTAATTTCATGAGGATTGATCATGTCATGGACCTGAATGATTTAAACGTTGAGCTAGTACATTTCAAAATCCTTCTCTTCTCATTGGGCAATGAGATTGGTGAATAATCTTGTTTATATACGAATAACGGAGGATAGAAGTTTAATTATTTCACACCTTCACAGGAAAGTTTCGCAGACATAACAGTGACAAGTACATACATTTTTGTTTACTTTTTTTTGTTTTCCTTTTTCTTAGGTACTTTTTTAATGTATATAATCAAATAAACAGCTAAGTAAAACAAGGTGTATTAAAGGGTTAATTGTAGGCAACTACAGTATAACTACACAAAGGATAATGAACACTTTAACTTCTGTGATGCCAAAGTTAACGTTTCATTATTATTAACAGTGAAAATGTATCAGTTTACCTGGACTGAGTTTGAATGACCACTGCACATACCAACCAACTCCAAAGTGACTTGTGAGTTCTTACAATCTTTAACTCTGAATATAATAGAAAAAGATATACTAATGCACATCGATACACATTACATATTGAGAGTAAAATAAATTGTGTTGTGTGCCCTTTCCATGTTTTTGATTGGCTAAGCTAAAATAAGCATGTAAGTGCAGTTAAAATAGTAAAACATTTTCAATTTTCTATACTGCCCTTACGTGTATTTTCAGCAAATAAAAACATGGGAAAGGCATGCTTGTGAGGCTTGTGAGGCTTGTATGGAATTTATTCTCAATGAAAATTGGCCTTAAAATGTCTTGACCTTTCATTTTCCAAGATGCCCACAAATCACAGGAATTTCAAGGAGGGTTTTTCCCACAAGATGTTACTGAAATTAAAGGCACTCCCACAGGAGGAATATTTCATCAATATATATTATTAATTATTTCTAATGATTACAGGGTAAGTGGTTTGTATATGCAAATCATATGATCTGGAAGAAGATTAGTTTTCTCATAACATAAAGTTATGAAATTACTTATTTTTCAGCAATGTACCACAGTATGTCAGTTGTTTTGTAATGTCTTCATTTATAAAGATTTCAATTTGAAAATGACCACATCTACAATCTTGGACATAAATTTTGTGGACTTCTGGAGTTTTAGGCCTGTTCATGTTTTGATACTGTTTCTGAAATGTGCAAAGTAACAAGAATGGTTGCTAAGTGGAAACTTAGTAGGAAAGAAATTATCAATGTTTTCTTTAAGAAAAATGTTGAAAATTGTTCATATTTAAAAGTTTTTATTGTTTTATGATGTCACAAAAATGGACCAATTAAGAAACTAGGGAGTACCCCACCTTGTCTAACTGTGGTGTATAAACCAAACAACAGTTACTTCATTAGCAAAGTACCTAAGATCCACCAGTCATTGGTAAAATTTTTATCAGTATTCACTCAAACATCACTTGTGGTGAACTCATTTTGGTTAAGGATACTGTATACACTCGCTACACATGTTCAGTATTATCAATATATCTCCTTTTCTTCAAATAATTTCAGTATAAAAGTATATATTTTCTAAATCCTGTATTATTCCTCTACCTAATGGTATGACTCATTTTTCCTGGATTTATTTTG
>JANTOQ010375907.1:0-12144 GCA_027564595.1 Bythotiara depressa
TGCTATAAATATGTTGTTTTTAATGGTTTTAGAATAAAATTTGGTATACTGGTGATAGGTCTTGTTTGTAACATTGCAATAATATCACATTAAAAATTCGTGTCTTTCTTCTTTCATAATATATGGACATATTTATATATATAAAAAGTTTAAGGCCCTAATATTTTTTGCCAATTTCTCCTTAGAGGCAGATTATTTTTTCCTTTGTTGTTGAATTGGTAGAATTACTAGAACTTCCTTTTCAGAAAGAAAAGTAATAATAAAAGTTACAAAATGGCTTTTATTATTATATTATGTGACACCGAAAAATCTAAATTAAATTACAATTTTCCTGGCAAACAATCATATAGTTTTGATTCCCTGTCTTTTTTTAAAAATCCATTGCTATAGGTCAGGCTTTTCTATTTGGATATTATAAGTTGGGAAAATCTTTGGGCTAGCCGTTACTTAAAAGTTCAAAATTGCTGCTTTAAATAGTAATTTTTTACAAATTCTAATACATTTTGTTCCAAAACCATATGAAATAAAAGTCTTTAGTTTACTGCTTTATTAAACTTTTTTAAATCACTGATGTCCTCATATATTACAAAATTCAGACACTGATATTTAATATGTATGACCATTACACTCATTGATAGACATTACTTTTTTATTAACTTTATTTGACCCCACGATTCCCAATTTTCTGATTCTGTTATGCACCCTCTTAAGTAGGGTTATAATTTTATTCTATTTTGTACAGGTGGTAATATGCTGAGGTTCTATTAAAATGCAAACTGAAAAAGTAGATTTTGCCTTTATAAGAAATGACATAATAATTATTGTATATTGTGGTTCGTCTATTTATTTTCTAAACGTTTAATGCATAATGTCCGCAGTGACGTCATAAAATCATTGGTCATATCTTAGCTATTTTCTTCCAGAGGGTTAATCAATTGGAAAGAAAATATAAAATAAATTTGATAAAAGCTGATTAGACTCTCCGGTTCCTCATATAGTTATAAAAGTTTCCAATGTAAATTTAATACAACCAGGAGGGATGCTTATGCATTATAAAGGTTAGTATATTACTTCCTTTATTTTTTATGTCACAGTTCTTAAATAGAAAATGCAATGGTACAAATGAGTGAATTACATAACATAGTTATGTGGATCACATGCGTATTATTCTTTATTTTCATCATCCTAGTTAATGGTGGTTACAATCCATGGTCATTGTGGTCACCCTGTTCTTCTTATTGTGGTGTTGGAACACAGGCGAGAAAGAAAGATTGCACCAACCCTACAACACGATGTGGTGGGATCCCTTGTGATGCTAATGAAAAGTTTAGGGAAGAAAGAACTTGTGAAGGATCATGCAATGGTAAGATTTTATAATTTGATGGAAAGCTGTGGATCTACCATCTTATTACATTTTCTTGATCATTTCTTTATAATATCTGTTAAGTGAGTGTGGTGCCACCAATAGCATGATGTTTATTTATTTATTTTAAATCTTGCATCTAATTTCAATTCTAATCCCTGCTATGCTAGAAATGCCTGCATAGTCTCGGAATAAACTGCATTAGTATTGAATAGCACATGGTTTTCTATCTAGCCATGATACCACTTTAGGAATACAGGAATATCGCAATTATATTCACTGTTTAAGTAGCAGGCATGTGTTATCGATAATCAATATCAGTTAATTTAGTATATTAATGACACAAGTCTTCAACAACAATCCATGTATTATTTTATAGGCAATGTTGTGGCATGATCGTGATACAATTCAATGTAAAAATACAGCTTGCGTAAAAAATATCTCACATAAGGTTACATAGACATAGCAAAAAACAGTATAATTTTATGAATCATTACATAACTCCATTCCAATTTATGAATTGATTGGTGGTGGTGGTAAACTTACAAAAAATGGATTTCAAAGTATGACCTTTTGATGTCACAGCTCTCCTGTGATCATTGTGCATGTTTTAATGAATTCTCTATTAGTTCTATTCATCCCAATCATTTTAAACGCATGTTGAAGGAGAGCTTGCCCATTAACAAAGTTAATCTTTGACCAATAACATAATGTCAACCTCCGAAAAATTAGTATCTGGCTGGCTATTCCTATGTGTATCACAAGGAGAGAGCAGTAGTGTTCTAGAGTCTAGATTTAATAATCTTTATAACTTGATTAAATATAAACATCGTGGTATTCAGAAAGCTACCAAGTGGAATATTGTTATTGTAATTGATAAAGATACACTTGTAATATATATAAAAGCTTTCCTACCTGATAATACTAAATTTTACAAGCTGGACATTAATCTAAGCAAAGGTCTCAATTTTATTATCAGCTCAACAAGTAGGCTTTAAGACACTTTAAAGTAATGGTTATATCTCTAAAGATAACTATGCTAATTTGTGTCCCAATGGCTCCAATGCAGACATCATATGGTGTAGGCAAACACGTGCATTTGATTGATTGCTGTTTGTGTTCTTCTATTGAGACCTATTTTATCTACCATATTCCTACCCACTTACATACTTGCTAAATTGCTGGTACCTTTACTTTCTGTGCTAAGCGTTAATGATTTTACTGGCAAAGTTTATTTTGTTTGTTGAAGAAATGCAAAATGCTAACTATTTTATGGCTAGCCTTGATGTTGTTTCTATATTCCCTAACACTATGTGTAATATGTATTAAAGAGTTATTTCCTCATTCTAATAGAGACATTAATGCTTTGCTCAAGTTTGAGCTTGTCACCAAACAAGTCCTTTATTTTTGGTAACACTTTTTCCAAACAAGTGGATGGATTCACCTTAATGGATTGCCCTAGCTAATGCATTTATGTGTTTTTATTTACGAAAACAAGTGTCCAGTACAGGGTAAGCTTATTTGCAATAAAGGACATACTATATAGTAAAGTACATACCGTAAATGACCATTTTAAAACCCACATGGCGCTTAGCCCATGCCTTTTTAGCGCCCACGCTAATTTGTGCCTAGATCCAAATAAGCACACATCTTCCTTGTGAAAGTGGGCACTTATTTGGACATGATAAAAAACATCTGTCAAAATGTGTTTTTCTTTCAAATGGAAGGAAGTAAAGATAAACCATTCAGATTTTCTTTGTTATATTAAAGAATAAAAGGTCGTTTTACAAGTTGAGAATCATGTAGCGTCATCAAAATGTGAATATGTATTTGTCTTGGTATTTAACTGCTCTGTTAAGATGTGTGTAGTTTTAGTAAGTGCCATGATTCTTGTAGAAACAAGAAAACCTACATCTCATTTTTGTTTTCTTGTCACAGTGGCAACAACTTTATATTTACTTTTTTTATAAGCGCACACGTCCGATTAAGGTAGCAGAGTACCCTATCAGAATGGGAATTTTTTAATGTATATATATTTCAACGTAAACTTGCTTATAAATTATGATAAAAAAGTTTCCCTGCGAAAAAAACATTTTTTCTGAGTATACTAAGTAAATAAATAATAACTTTGAGTGTGTCATTTTAATTTTATACATAAAATTTAACAAACCTTTAAAAACGTTATGAATAACGTTAATCCTTTCAAACTGTCTTCAATACGTCATAGGTTTTTTGCATCACATATAACATGCGGCATATATATAATTTAATTAATCAGCTTTTAATAATACTAAGGCAAAGTTTTTATTGTTATTATCAGAGTGAAATAACTTTTTTTCACAAGGCAACTACCCTGTCTTACTTTAAGAGCTCCAACTCTTTAAGAAATTGTTGGTTTCCTTTAAAACTCTACATAACTGAAGATGTGACTTTAATGAACAAAACTGTTCCCGCAAATCTATTTATTCTCTTTGGTTGCCAAGTTACACGGTTAAATTCACAATAAAAGGATTTGGCTAAGTAAGATAAAACACAAAAATTAATTACTGACCAAACTAGTTAGAAAATTAAAAATCGCGGGCATATTTCTTTTGCTATCACAAATGTGCTTCAATTTATGCAGAAATATAATGGAAAAATTAAGATGGCAAGGAGTTGGAGCTCTGGAAAGAAGAAAAAATAAGGTTTTTCGAGACGTTTTGGGGGCGATTTCCTGGTTGACCTATAGTTGCTCTATGACTATGACATATATTTTTGGAAAGCTTAACCTTTAGTATACAAAACCTTTAAAACGATTTTTGGATTTAAATTGCAATTAATTAAATATCATACAGTAAATGTGCTACTAATTAGGGTATTCTGCTACCTTAAGCGTCCATGCCGACCAAGTGCTCACCCTAAAAGCTTGATTTTTAAATAAGAGCCCAGAGTGCTAAAACTGTCACTTATGGTACCTTTGATGATGTTTTCCACATGTACTAACAACCTCTTTATCACCAATGTTTATGGGAAACCCACATCTATTGTTGCTTTTAATAACTTTATTATAACTTACTTTAGATATGGTTTAGTTTTCTCACTGTTATTAGATGTTTTGCCTTTTGTTTATATTACTATTATTATTAGTTCCATCAAGCAGTTGAGTTAAGATGATATTAGCAAGGAATAAATATTCTCTTCTATACTGATTTTTGCATTAACAACATTTCAGTAACAACCTTTCATTTCTTGTGTGCCCAAGAACATTGTCACAGTGTGCAGTGGGGGTATTATCCCCCACTGATAAATCATCCCTCCCCATTATGAAGAATTCATGTATATTTTATTTGTTTTCTCTAATGTTAGAATCAAATTATTTAGTACTGTAACAAAAAAATATAAAACAAAGATTTTCAATGAGTTGTTTCTTTCTCTGGAAAATATTATTTATTTACTCAGATATTTAATTTCCTAATTATACTGCAAACATTCCTTTAAGGGTACTTTGAGGACTGCCATAAAGAAAAGGTCTCTTCGGTTCAGGGCCGGAAACGCATCTTTACAAGTGCGGGGGCCAGTTTATAATGTTAACCCCTGTTCAGTACCTCCATGTTGTGAGAAAATGTTGGATATAGAGCTAAAGTTGCCTTTCCGGGCCTTTAGAATGCATTTCATAATTTCAACATAATTTTAGCATTTTTTCAGAGCCATACCCTGATACCAGATCGCTCAATTGATTAATATTACAGTTATTACAACTAAAGTGTCACCCTATTAAGCTACATACAACAACACACTGTCAACAAATTAATAACAAAAGACTAAAAAATAAAATGGAAGAAAGTTTCATCCCCCATTAATAAATCACACCCCTATTTATAATAAATAGTCTTCATCCCCCACAATAAGGGAATTCTTTTAAATGCACACTATGACTGTGCCTAAAAGTGATGTGTTGATTCAGTTACCTTTTGGGGGAATTTTATCATAATAAATGTGAACATGCTTATGACGAACTGCTTGTGAAAATATATCAAACTGCAACCGTCAAGTAACCTGTAGATCTACTTGTAGGATTCGGAACTTCTTCCAGTTTTAGGATGATATATCTCCAAACTATTATGTTCTGACTTCATTTATGATAGTTCGCTGGCAGAAATTCCCGCTACTAATGTGGCAAAACTAAATATCATTTGGGAATATCTCAACATACTGAGTTGTGAAATTGGCCATTCCTGATCACATGCTCCCTTACAATCATTGAAGATGCTTCGATTACCTCTATTATTTCTAAGACCTCCAATGATTTAAAACATGTGTTAAAAGAGAGCTGAATCATTACCAAAATAAAACCTTATTTGAACAATAACATAGTCTAAAAAACAAATGTTTTAAATAAAGTTTTTAAATGACTTACATTGTCCTTTGTTATGTCTGTTTAACATTATGTTATATATTTTGACAAAGGTTGTGTTTTTTTCAGTCAATTAAAATGAGATCATGGCAAGTTGAGCCTGATGAAACATCAATAAAATAAAATTTGTTAGATGTCGAAAATCTGTATTAAATATTCCATTATTTCCCATAAAATGTTTAATAATGATATTTTAAACATGTTGTATTTTAAATCTTAGCATTGGCATTGGGGTGTTTTCCCTGTTTTTCAGCATGGTTTAATAAAAAAGCTACCAATAGTTTCTTCATATCATTCTCCTGTGATTGTACAAAATTTAAGAAGGAAGTTAACTGAAGCCTAAGTTAACTGGGCCTAGACTTTGCTCCTTAACTATCAGAATCATCTATATGGTCTGGGTACCTACAACCCTAACAGTTAATGTAAATGCTTAACAATATGTTTTTTTATTTTTGGTCAGTTTCTCATTGTTTGTGGAGCCCATTGTTTGTATTAAATGGGGTTTCTCTATATGTATTATGAGTTCATTTTTATTATTGAAAGTGTAACTACCGTACTTTATAAAGATAATGATGCTGATGTTTTGTAGACACTGTTTATATAATTTTTCAATTTTTGAATAAATACGTACAGATTTTAATTTCAATTTCTGCCTCTGATCTATGTAATAGGTTCTGTTAAAATGAGGTTTCTTGAAATATTTTCTTTCAGCAACTACAATCAAAACTCCTAATGAACAGTACTGCTTTGAACCACGGTCAGGTGGATGTAATCCTGTTGATAAAACAAAAGTTGTTCTCCGACCAGTTGCAGGTCACTGTGGTGGACCAGAAGCAAAGTTTATTTTTAATCCTGTAACTGGTGCTTTAACACATAAATGTAGCGGTAAACCCGTGTGCCCAGAAGGAGGAAATACAGGATATGCAACAAGGCTGGTTATCGACAGCGAATGTCCAGCACCAATTCATACAAAACATCTGTTAAGAACATTGTGTAAGTATTATTTCATCATATTTTTCATCCACACAAAGGGGAAGAAAAGTAACATAATTACAACTTACAAGGTCATCACATAATAATGTATAAGATCTTATATTATCATGTAAAACACAAAATAGAAATAAAGGTGTTATCAGCAAATATTTTAATGTTAGTTGTAAGTCCCTCTGGTAACATTAAATGTTAAGAACTATAATGTACCCAGGACAGATCCTGTGGAACACTAGCATTGATTTATGTCCAAGACGAATCTTGCCCGTCACTCTTTGTATTCTGTTGGGAAGAAAGTGTTTTATTCTCATTAAAAAAGGGTCAATCGACTCCATAGGTTATCAATTTGAAAAGCAAACCTTCATGCAAAAAATATCTAACAAAATGCCACGAATATCAAGTGAGGGATTAGCATCATGTGTTATAGCAAGTAACTGTGAGATACATGAGTCCCCTTTTCTAAACCCTGATTGAAAATGTGAAAATATGTTATTTTTCTCAAAATATAAATACCGTACATTAAAAATAACTTTCTCAAATATTTGTCCACACAGATAGGTAGGAGAGATATTGGTCTATAATTTTTGAGTAGGTTTTTTAATTTTTCTTATGGACAGGGACGATATTAGCCTTTTCCATTTGTCTGGATATACTCCTGGTCTGAATGAAGTTTCAAACATAATTTTCAATGGGCGAACAATAGCTTGATCACATATTTTTATCATCCTAATTGAAACTTCATCCCATCCGTGAGCCTTATCATAATTTAACAAATGTATAATTGATAGAATATCATTATCATCTATGTTAAGTTGTAGAATTGGTTTTAAGAGTAAACTGAGGAAGATTACTAGGACTATCTATAACATTAAGTATAGACCAGTATGCTTTCGAACTTGTCTGTGGATTGTTTAATTTATTACCAAGATTAGTCAGATACTTCGTTTTTGTTGAAGATATATATGACGAGCAATGTTATTAAGTCATATGAGGTCACCATTTTACAACTGTTCTTCATATATTGGTTATATATTGTACCTTTTCTGTTAATATATTTTTTATTTAACTGGTCATCCAAGGTACAACTTTATCTTTGCAAGTAATGATCTTGGGTGCAACAAAATTATTAAATATATTTAATATACAATTGGTTAACAGATTGACTTAGACATTCACGTTTGGATTATTTAACATATTATCCCAATTAATGCTCTTAAGACTTCTTCGAATTCTATCAGAGTCTGCTCTGTAATAATCCCACACTATACATGTATGTAGGAGGGAAATTAATTTTAAAATCAATTTTCACATAAATAATTTGATGAAGAGACCTCTCAAAAAGGAGTTGATTGTATGCCACTTTCAGAAATTAAATCAGATTGTGAAGTAAACAAAAGATCAATACAGGATGAAGAATTAGACAAAATATGGGTTGGAAGATTTATTAATTGATTTAAATCACGATGGCTTGTCAACTCGTTAATATCTAATTCTTGATTAGTGTTAATAACTCTTTCCCACCAATTTGTATTTCTAGCATTTAAATCCCAGATGAGGTGAGATATATAAAAATTATTTTTGTATATATTGATAATTGTTGTTTCAAGACCTTTTTTAAATTTATCAAATCGATCTATAGCGGGACGTAATGAAACATTTTTTTATTACCCACTTTAAGCTCACAAATAAGACATTCACATAATGGTTTTAAAGGTCACGGGAAGATAATTCTTATAATAAACACATGCCTCCCTGTTTATTATCTGAAGGATGATCATAACGTCTCAATAAATAATAATCATCATCATGAAGAATTGAGGAATGTTCCTGATAAACAAACAATATCAAACTTGAAAGTTGTTATATAAGCCTCAAGTAAAGGCATTTTAATGAACTCATCAACAGGAATGCTCTTTAAATTCCATTGATATATACTTAAATTTTGCATATTATTGACATATGATCCTGGGTTGGTCAATTATATTTACCATATATGTATAAATATATAACATCACCAGCTAAAACATTATAACCATATATGTATAAATATAACAACTGTATAAAAATATCCATATGAATTCAAAATCGTGCTAAAAAGTGTAAATATAAATATTTCCCCAAAGGCAGCAACATGAGAATGTTTAAAGCTCCACAACAACGATCTACTAGCAGATATATAACCAAGATACTTCAGCAAAAAACTCTGGAATATTAATTGCGATAAAAAATATGGCTTGTTGCGTATCATAGCTAAATTCATTAGAGCTTATTCTTAAGCACCCATAGGTAGCACCTGATAGTAATTTAAAAGAATTAAACAGTCCTGCACATACCCTGTATTGAATCATGTCAATTAACATGATAATATAGCTGTATATATTTGACAGTCAACATGATAATTTAAAAAATACATAAAAATTCTGTAGAGACCTTACACATAATGAATTATAACAAACACAAAAGAAACATAAAACAAATATTTTCCCAAGATAACACAACATAACTGTTGCATAGTAGCGTAATGGGTTGTGATAATGGTAGAAGAATAGATAATTGTCCTTTGTAGGTGTAATTAGTGACACGCTTAGATGATTTTAGTAACACTAAACTAAATTAAATGTAAGAGCCGAAAAGACAAACAAGTTGAGCTTAGGTTTAGAATATTTATATAAGAGAAACAGAACCTAATGAAAACCCAAAAGGTTGCTCATCACCCATCAAACTCTGTGAATAACAAATAACACTAAAGGCCTTCCATAATTTAGTTCATCACAAAAAGAGAAAAACTGTTCTTGGTCATGTTTGGGGTAAATTTTAAGGCAGCAGTTGATATCTGTGTATTTGAACTTGACTTTATCTTCGTCCACCTCAGCTATGACACGTGAATCTTTAAAGATTTTGTATCATTGCTTGGTCTTATCAAGTCAAATGCGCACACCATGTTTGAGCCTTTTTCCAATTTTATAAAGAATAGTTAAATGCCTAAATGTGTGTAATTATGCATATTTTTTTCATAACAAAATTGTATCTTTCTACACAGAGTAACAAGGTCTCTCCTTACCATTATGACTAAATGTAAATAAATCGTGTCAGGCATATATGGCTAATTGTAATATAGATGTAAAGGAAGTATACACATAGAAATAACATTTATACACAAGTATCAAATTCCATAGTTTTTATTTTGTCAGTGTTCTAGCTTTATATGAATAGTTAAAACTTATTTTTGCTAATAGAGGTAGTACCAAACATTTTTGGCAGGAAAAACGTTCCGAAGTTTACTTTCCGGACATCGAAAACACAAACTCTCAAAGTTTTTCTGGAAAACTTTGTATTTTGCACTTTTTGGAGTGAAAGATTTCTGATTTATATTATTAAAATAATGATAATTTAGTTTTGCTAAGAAACATATGTTGCTCAAGTCTTCCTACTTAAAATTGAGAAATTGTGTGAAAGTTTTTCCACTGAAGACTTTTCTAGAGATGTACTTTTACTAAAAACGCTTTCGTACACGTTTCTTTCATATTTTATGCTTGTAGGGGGTTCCATTCAATTTGGCAATCTCTGTCTTGATGTATATGGTGGTTCTGTTGCTGATAATAGAGAAATTGCCTTGTGGAGTGGCATCACCGAATTAAGGCATAAATTCTTGCTCCCTGAGCTGGGTAAGTAAAGGTGCTTGACTTAATCACAAATTAAATAGATGCATTTTCACTTTATTTCTGGGTGTAAACACATACCGTAATGGGAAATTAGGTAAACTCTTGTTTTATGACTGCATTGCATATTAAAAGTAACATGCACTTGCATAACAAGTACCTTAAAGGAAATTACTAGTTTACTTGTATTATGAATGGTTAATTATATTAATCGAAAGGAAAAATCCCAATGAAACTTAGGATTCCAAAAAGATTATTTGTTTATTTTGAAATTGTTTACCCACATCTTAGCTGTTGTAATTGCTGGCAAAACATACCAGATTGCTCTACACCATCAACCTGTTTAGAAAATTAAGCATGGAGATGCATCATAAAGCACTTCAGATTTGTTTGAAACAAACGTTGTGTTTGTTTGGTGTCTAATGCTTTTACGCTCTTTCTATGTATATATGCTGAAGGATATGGTGAAGTTGATATCATGTAACATTTACTGCTTGGTGGAACTATACATGTCACTTATCAAGTTCTCAACTTAGTGTATTATTAACTGTTCTTTTTCAGCAACTGGTCCTGTTCATGCAGCATATTTTGATAACATTGTCAGTCTGAATTTTTCTCTCCTGGTATCTAATCCTAGCTATCCAGATGTGCCAACTGCAAGTGGAAATATTGATAATTTTGACAATGCTGCTAATTTTGCTAATAACTATGCCATGCGTCTTTGGACATACTTTAAAGCACCACAGACTGGAAAATATATTTTCGTTTCATCTTGTGATAACGTTTGTAAGTTATACTTGTCTACGAATACATTCTCCTCCAACATTGTTCAAATTATCCATCAAACAGACAGCTCAAGCAGGTATCAATGGGACAAGTAAGTATTTTTAGTATTTTATCAAACTGGAAAGTGGGTTTCTTTGAAAGCAGTCCTGCTGGTATTTTTGAAGGAAAGGAGAGGACCATTATATATTATACGTTCATATGTCACTTCATTACCTTGATAATTACATAGGCATTTACAACTAAAATAAGTTAAATCCTGGATGCCAAATACGAACAGAATAAAAAAGTAAAGGGTGTTTTGTGACATTTCTGTCATGTTTGACATAACAATTTATACAAGTAGAATTTTCTGGCTTACCAATTTCCTAATTATTTCATGGTTAAGCTTGATAAATTGTTTTCATTATACATAAAAAACGAAACTTCCTGCCATACTGGTGTTAATTTTACAGGTTTTTGCACTGGGTAGAAAACCCTGGCTTACCACAAATCTGGTTTACTCAGTCAAAGATCTGTAGTTAGAAAAGGAAAAGCGGTTACTTGTGTTTTATCAATGTAGTTTCTGTCTGAAAGGGCTATTTTTCCTTACTAGGTGAGAAAATCTGGCTTACCTTTGTTAGACTGACATTTTTTCCGGTTTGCGTTTTATAATTTTAAATATTGGTCATATTGTTTGCAGGTTAAATTATTTAAGTGTTAAGCTAAGATGCAAACAAAAATACTATGTATATATTTTGTTAAATGTGAATTTCCTGGCTTGCAGCTCACTTTTAGACTACTTTATATCATTACATCAAATTTATTACACGATAAGCATCTATTAGCAGACAAAAAGCCTATAAAATATTTCAAGTTGGTTCTAAGATGATCAAGGTTGAAAGTTATGGCTTACTACAGTAAATTTATTCTAGGTAGAATTTGTTGTTTTCATTGTCAATTGGACATAATTTTTA
>JANTOQ010376018.1:0-12142 GCA_027564595.1 Bythotiara depressa
AGTATAAGGATAATTTATTTAATTTATTTATTACATTTTACTTTAAGATTTTACTTGTACTTTATATATATATATATACATACATGTTTATACTCTTATACTCTTATACTATTTTGTCTGTAATGTTATTTTGTTTTTATGCAGAAAATAAAACTTAAACTTACTTACTTTGGTCTTATTGTGTGTATCACAAGCAACGCATAAGTGATTCAGATGACGTTCTTGAACTGGCTTTGAAAGTTTGGATTTGGAAAATCCCCTCCATAGTAGTTAATAGTTGGAATTGCCCTTTGGGATAAAATAAAATAAAATGACTTAACGACTGATGAAGATATCTTCGTATGACAGAAGCAATTCTCTGTGGTAATGTGGGGCAGCATTTTAGGGTTTGCTATATATGGTCTGCAGGCCTGACTGGCTGGATTATTTTTAAGTAAATATTTTTGGCTCACCTTAGACCTCTGAGACAATACAATTGTAGCTCTCCTACCATTTCTATATTGACAAGTCTGTCTTATCTTAAGTGAATTCAACTAATGATTTCATATGCTACATAAAAGATGAAGAAGTACCACCTGGCTACAAATTAATTTCATTTGATGTGACTGTAGTCTTCACTAATGTGCCACTTGTGTTCATGATTCTTGTAAAAATATACAACTGTAAAGAAATTAGAAAATAGATGAAAAATGTATATTTTACGTACCATAATTTACATAATTTATGTACAAACAGATGATGTCACTATGGGAACACTACTAGGACCAGTAATAGCAGGTATTTTCATGATAGAACTAGAAAGTCATCTCAGCACACACATACGTTACCATGGAAACAATGTTGATGGTACAATTACTTCAGTAAAGTTAGAATCATACATCATTTTGAAACTTAATAAAAAATTTATAATAATAATAAATAATAAATATCCAAATAAAACAGAATAACGAATAAAATATAAGACAAACAATAACAACACAGCACACCACAAAACTCCACTATCAGCTGAAAATAATGAAACAAAACTAGTCATTATTAGTATACCAGGGTCCAAAAGGAAAAAAAAAAACTATTGGTAAAATATCTATAGAAGACACTGAGGTTAATAACTTCAGAAAATCAATTTACAAAAGTGATATTATCTGATACCAAGTTAATTTCAAATTTTACATTAGGACAGAGCAAAGTTGACACTCAAACATGGCCTGGTGTAAATTGCCCTGAAGAAAAATGCATTTACACTTGCATAGGTGAAGTGGATAGAAGAATCATGAAATAATCATAAACCACAGTAGTAGGGATCAGAGAAAAAAGCTCTAAGAATCATCTTTTTTTTTTTTAAATGCACTGCTATATAGGTAAAGCAAGTATAAAATTGTTGAAAGAATCAAAGACCACAGTGGTAGTGACAAACCATCCCAATGTTGGAGATCAGTCATAGTCTTATCACAATTGATATCTTTGTTATTTTTGCTAAGAACCAAAATGGAATCTATTTAAAAATAAAACTCTCAGAAGCACTTTATATTAAATTAAAGAAACCATTAAACAACAGAGAGAAATATGTACTGTTAAAAGTTTGTAATTTTAGTTCTTCTTACTTACTTATTTATCTTACTTACTTATTTATCTTCTTACTTACTTATCTTATGACACATGCAATTATTTAGATATTTTAGATTTTTAGCATTTTAACATTTACTGTAATAAATTTTTGTTCTTCTCTGATATTTTGGTTAAATACAGAGTTTAACAAGATCTTGTCATATTTCTTGTCTGCTAATGAAATAAAGATCTTGTCATATTTCTTGTCTGCTAACAAAATATTAAAACTTCTGGTTACTCTTTTTATTAAATAAATAAATAAATTTATATACTTTACTTTATGAAGTATTTAATTTTTTTAGGTAGAGTATGTTATAACATTAGGCTGGTGGTGATTTGTTAGTTAAATTTAGTTTGGCCATAACAGCCATAAATGCTGATGTCGACAATCTAAACATATTTCCACTATTATGCTACAGCATATGTAAAAAAAAAAAAAAAATCCAAGAATATCACTATTTGGGGTTGTGATTCTTACAGAAAATAACTGTTAATAATGCTTTTAAATCCAATGCATGAATAAGTAAATAAATAAATTTACTATAATGTGATTTTACTTATTTTTTTAGGTAGAGTAGCAACAACAGCTGCTGTGTAATTAGATTATGGCATTAGGCCGAGGGGGATTTGAAAATCAATTCACAGGAATAAACCCGTAAGTAACTTTCATTTACTTTATCTTGCCTGCTAAAAGTCGAATGTCAATTAACTAGGCTTTTTCATGTAGTGTGTGTTGCGCACATGCCCACACACATAAAATGATTTGCGTGTGTAATAGATAGCACATGTTAAAAGAGAATATTTATCATAAAATGTATGAAAAACACATGTCGTAGCACACACAGGGAAGATTTACATATGTTATTTACAGCACATGTCATAGCACACACAGGGCAGATTTACATGTGTGATTTACAGCACATGTCATAGCACACACAGGACAGATTTACATTTACATGATTTACAGCACACATGCTCAGTTATTCAAGGAAAGGCCTGATATAATCAAAGCATACAAAATTAATGTTTTATTTATTTATTTCTGCAGCATTTGTATTTCTTAATTTCTGCCACAATAATATATTCATGTGATTTCAGTGTATTTTTATATAAATATTTATATCTTTAGTATTATATAAATATTTATATCTTTAGTTGAACTGATTCTATTTGTATTTTCTTTTAGCTACTCTAATGTTGGAAGGAAACCACAAGAAATTTCACCAAGTAATTTATATTTCTCTATTTTTATTTTTATGATTATAAAATTTCTTGATTTTATACCAAAGGAAACAGATGTCTATAGGGGAGACATTCTATATCTTTTTTGCTTTCAACTATTGAAGGAAAGTTCCGTATTTTGGGATGCTAAAATATTCAAATACACACTCAAGTAGGGTGGTCTGAAAGAAAGATATGCCCTTTTCACAATTTTATTGGTCAAAATATGCCCTTTTCACAATTTTATTGGTCAAAAGTGTCCATTATTAGGAAAACCACACATGCCCTTTGTGGGTAGAATATTCCCTGGTCTAAAACAGCTGTCAATCATTATATCATTTTTTAAATGCAAAATACACACTATTTATTGCTTCATGCAAACTCCAACAAAGTCTCTTAACACACTTGATGCTATTTTAAGGTTCAATCATTATCTGAACCTTTGAAAGTTTTGAAGATTTTTCCTCTGAATTACCTACTACAGTTAAGTTGTTTCTTGATTCTTTTATTGTGTTTTAACAATGAACTGAAGGCCTGAATTTGACTATTGATTTTTGCTTAATTAAGTTTTTAAAGTTTCTTTACCTGCCTTGCCTTTCTGTGTTTTTCTTTTCTTTTGGAAAACGTTTTTAAACCTGGATATGATTACTTTAAACTGACATCACAATTCTCATGTGCTGCTTGTTTTCAAATATTTTGTCTATAATTAGTAACTGAACCCATAATTTTCTGCACAGGTATTTAGAAATCATTTTAATCTTTCTTTTGACAAATGAATAATATGTTAACAAGTTCTTTTGATATTTTTCCTGACATTTACTGCTGTTTGTATAATAAGATATATGAGCAAAGTTGTGAGTAATAATAAAGTTAATAGTTTAGATGTCTAATAAATATATATGGAAAAGATAATAGTTTAGATGTCTAATAAATAAATATATATGGAAAAGTCTAATACATTGCCATTGAATTTTTGTTTATTTTGTTTTCCATTATTTCTGAAAAATCTTCATTGTCGTATAAGATCCCTCCCCCTCCCAGGGGTGGATAATACCGGGTTCACCGGTTTACACAAACTGGGCAAGTTTTCCTGTAGTTCTTATTTTTGTTTTCCTTTCCTTTATGCTGGCAGCAAAAACAATGGCAACAAAATAGTAAAGCAATAAATTTATCATGTTTCTCTTTCAGCATGTTTCATATTTTTTCTATTCTCCAGCAATCAATTGTTGTTTTCCTCACCTGGTTACTACAATTGTTTTCATAATATATGCATATGAACCGGATTTATACAATAAATTTAAAAATGTATGCAAATGTCGAAATGAACTTATTCATTAAAGACAATGCATTCAGTCGAGCGCAGCAATGAATTTTGCTTTCAAACCAGTTTGGAATATTTAAAAGCGACTTTGATTGCATGGTTCAGTAACTCTATTTAAAATGTTTTAAGGAACAATACATTTCTTTTTAAATGATATCAATAATTGTTAATTTTAAACAAAGATTCAAAATCATTAAACCGTTTCAAGGGTTTTGTTCATAAAAGGTAGCAATGTGATGTTGTTTATATGTTAATAAAATAATAGAGATGGCTGTAGACGACTTGCACTCTCTTGTTGGTTTTTTACAAGAATATAACAACAGAAGCTAAAAACTCAGAAAAAAAACATGAAAAACAAGTCGATTCATACATTAAAGTAGGCTGAACATTTTAGTACTAATAACATAAAATGTGATGAATTTGCAAATATGCTCTTATCTACAGTTAATAAAACTGATTAAAAAACAGATCACAGGAATTAAATCCTGGTCTTACTACTGTAATTGCTGGCAGGTAATTAACATTTCTAATATAATTAGCTGTCATTTGTTAGAGTAAGAGACCAGGCAACGTCATTCTTAGTTCCCTTTCTCCTTTAAATTTTAGCCATTCTAGAGTAGTTTTTGGCCTAAATTTTCTTGCTATCCAGGCGTCACTATCAATACATACAATATGAACCCATTTCTAGAAGGAACTGGAGATCTGTTCCTGCCTCTGCCACCCAAAAAGCCCATTTAAAAGGATTTTACAGTATATAATACATATAGATTATATTTCTCATACACCAATTCACAGTTTTGAAAAATAAATTTGTGTAAATATTCTTCTTTATGATATCATTATATACAAGAGGTATAAAATGCTGTATAAGGAGCCTTCTACAATTGATTTTCATTTGGCTTTAGGTCCATTAAGTTCTGACCCCCTCCTTCCCCTGGTCCTTATCAGCCATAATTATATAAAAAACAATTATTTGGTAGAATATCATGAAACTATGTCCAAAGTACTTTCTGAAGAATTGAACGTGTGGGCTGTATAGTGGTGCCAATCAAGTTTGTTTACAAATAATCCTGCCATATTGGTTATCGTAATGCTGCATAATTAAGCATAATTTATCTAGCTTTTGAAGATAATGTGGGTGGCCTGTGTCTGGGCTATTTTCTATGTAGTCCATATGTGGTGAGATGGTAAAATGCTCTTGAATCGAGATTGGTATTTTACAAACAGTTAATAAGAAATGGAACCAATAACTGGACTTTAAAGCGATAGGGAGCCTTTAGCTTCAGATGTTCAGTTGTTAGTAACTTATATGTGAAATGTTTTTGTGGTGAATTAAAAGCAGGGCAAACACAAATTAATTTTGCTTCTTTATAGGTGGTGTTAATAGAAACCACCCAATAGGATCTGGCTTCAGCAATAACATTAGCAGTTCAAGTAAAATGGGATTCTTTGGTGGAAAGAAAGATGATAGTGATAGCAATGACGGTGATTCGTTTTATGGGAAAGGTGGATTCCTGCAAAGACATGCTTCAGATAGTAATGTGAGTGCTGCAAAATATATTTAATAGCAAAAAATTATGTAAGTGTCATGTTATCTGTTAACCTGTAAATTGTACAAAAAAATATTTTGGTACCTGTTTCCACAAGTTTCTGTTGTTTTAAAAACAATAACTTCAATATGGCACTAGAAGAGGACTAATTAAAATGATCTCTCCAGAAGGAAAAGCAATATAATTGACAGGATTCACTTACATAAAAATGTCATTAGCAGTGTAAATTGTCTGCCATAATATAACAGTTGCCTATATAGTGCTTGAAAAGTGCATAATGAAGTTGAGAGACATCATTTTGTGTGAAACACATTTTTGCAAAAGCATTTATTATTTGTTTAAGAAACTAAACATTTTTTGTTGTCGTTGTTTCAACTCTATGGTTTCTTCTAACAATTAGCTATGTAAGAATTTTCAGCATTGTATTTTCCTTTTTTTTATTGTAGCTATCAAACCAAATGTCAAACCTAAATTTATATGGTAATCATTCAAACTTATCATCAACTTCGTCAGGTATGTATGTTTAAGATAAAGCCAGTTCTTTAAACAATTGCCTTAAAAGTTAACTGGAAGAAATATAATTCATTGATAATTAGAGAAACACTGGCTAGCATTTGCAGAGGTAACTATCCCAATCCTAAACTATAAACAGATTTCATAGCAGAACTAAATCTATGTGTATATTTCTTATAGGTTTTAATAAAACGAAAGATCCGATGGACAGATCAGCTTCCCCAAATTGGGGCTCTGGTTGGGGGCAATCAGGTATGGTCTTTTTGTTTTTATATCAATTACTGCAAGGCTGTTTTCACATGTAGCTAATAAAACTTACAATCTTGGACAACCAAAATATGTTCACCACAAGTGATGTTTGAGTGAATACAGATATAAATAAACTTGAAAAAAATATATAACTTTTTCAACTTAAGACTTAGGATCTTAGGTACTTGGTAATGAAATAACTGTGTTTGTACACCACAGTTGGACAGGGTGGGGACTCCCCAGATTCCTAATTGGTCCATTTGTGTCCTTTGTGACATCATAAACTTTGAAATATATACAATTTTTGAAGTTTTTCTTTAGGAACATTTGTATTTGCGTTTCAAGCAAGTTTATATAAAGCAAGTTTCAACGTAACAACTACAGTCATTTTTGTTTGTTTTTTGCACATTTGAGGAAAAGTAGCAAAAGATGAATGTGGTCTAAAACCATATAAATTCCAAACCATATAAATTCCAAACCATATAAGTTCCAAACCATCCAAACCATATAAATTCCAAACCATATAAATTCCAAACCATATAAATTCCAAACCATATAAGTTCCAAAACTTTATGTCCAATATAGTAAGCAGATCAGTGCTTACTTTGTGAATTAATTATGTGAATACATATATACAGTCTTAAAATACAGTTATATCCAAATGGCTCTTCTTTATTGCAAGATTATAAATGTATACATATTTATCACTAATTACTAAATACTTACTGCTAAGTTGGTAAACACATGACAGAAGATCTCTGCTGGTCTGAAAGTAGTGCAATAATTACATTGAACCTAACATTATAAATCTGAATATTGTAATTTCCATTAAAATCTATTATTTGTTTACAACAAGTTGTATTAATTATGATCTAGATCCAAACGGTGACTTATGGAACAGAACCTCTCTTTCAAATTCTAATGTAAATAAAGGTAAATTAATGACTTATTACTTTGTTGTTTGTTTTTGTTGGGGACGATTCTAAACCTGCTTGTTTGAGTCACTGTGAATACTAAACTTATGTCTTTGTATGATTATTTACATTTCCAGTTCCCTGTGTTTATCTACTAACAATTTACAGTTATTGGTTATAATCCACGTTATAGGAAATAAAATCTATGGACAAATAGGAATTCCAATTAGTGACCTAATAGCAAACAAGTAAAAAACTTAACATGCCAGACTGCGCCAAGATTGTATAAGAAATAAAATTATGGTAGAAATGAATACGTCAGTTGTAGAAGAAAAAACATGATACAGTATCAGGCAGCTAGCCTGAATGTTCGGAATACCTTAATTGAAACTTAATTGAAAATCGGGGAGTTGTGAATTAACATAGAATTGATTTCTTTTAGGGAACAGTTTTCCACAAGGCTTTGGTAGTAGTGGATTATCTAATCTACCCACAGCATCGAGATCAAATGTGAATTCTTTATTACAAGTATGTTATATTTATTGTTTGTTATTTACTTTTTAAAAAATAATATCACATGCCTTACCAATATTTTATACAGATAATGCTTTGTGAACTAATAGTCAATGGAAAATCAGTCAAAATGATTAAATTTATTCCCTTTTCTGGACTGCTCCACTGACATTATTTTCGTAAATAAAAATTACTGATTGTGGTCATGTTAATACAACTTTTTTGTTACCTTAAGAAAGATTTTCTATTTTTGAAATGTTACTGTGAATGACAATTTTTGGCCACTGGAACCATTTTCCAGAAACACAACTTATACCAATGGCTACAAAAGACACCACAAAATTCCCTTTCTAACAATCTAGCATATTGATATTGAAAAATGTTCTTCCATTCCATGGAGCCCCCATGATTCTATGGGGCCCCATGGCGTCATTATTTCTGAAATAACACTCATGTGGTGACATACCTGTTCAACATGTCTTTCTGCAAAAGTGAAGGTATTGTTGGACATATCATCAGATCAATAGACTAGTCTTCGATATCTAAAACCATCTACTCCAGCTTTTATTAACATGAATGGGTTTAGCTTGTGTTAATATGGATGGATTGAAGTGACAATGAAATCGTTGAAGAATTTAAAATATTTGGAAATTGTGAAAGGGGATGAGTACCTCAAAAAAGTTAAGTAACTTAAAAATCCCGGTAATATATAAAAACGTTTCATCCATTTTTAACGTGGACAGAGAAATGTATAGCACTTTTTTCATTTCAACACTTGTATATTTATTTATGTTGTTGTGTTTTCAGTTCTCTAGGAGCATATCATCACAGTCGGCACTTTCTAATCTAACTGGTTCCACATCACAAGCACTGGATCTTCAGAATAATTTTCCAGCAAACTTTAAATTGCTGTCTGGTCAGTCTTCTCCGTAAGTGATACACTGTATTGGTACCATTGTTATTGTCTGTTTGGTTAGGGTTGGATTGTATGATATCATGGGTGTGAATTAAAAATTAGTACCGTGGGATTAGTATTTACCAAGTATGTGAAATCACCACGGCAACATGAGCCATGACATGATTGCGGTTAAAATGATTTACATTTTGTAACGGCTAATTCCATTCGGTACAAAGCCATTTAACTGCTTCTTTGCAAAAACCCAATTGCTAATGTAAGAATCGAGTCTAAATTCAAATTGCGAATTTCTATTATTATGACTGCACAGTGTTCTGTACTATATTGTAGGTCGCTGTAGTCGAAGCCATGTTCTTTACATTGTATGTCGTATTTTGAATAAGACCTGACAGTATTTACATTCTGCCAGTAAGTTCAAAAACGTCAAGACAAGTGTAAAGTGCTTGATTACGTAGTTTTATGTTGCAGTTCCAGTCGGTATTGTGATTTTGAAAACTAGTGTATATGCTGTTACGAAATTTCAGCTATCTTCTGTTTAAATTTACCTAAATTTACTTCGAAAAAAGTTCGTCATAATATATTTTTACCTGTTTTTAGACGTAGTGGGCTTTTATCTGTGAGTCAGCAGCAACAACATCAAATACAAAACCAACAGCACCAGCAACAACGAGGCATCATAGGGCAGCTTCCTTCTATGTCAATGCAACAAGGCCACTCTTCTCCAAGCCATTCACCCGTACTAAATGTAAATAGTAGTAAACTGGGAGTGCAGGCCTCTCGGTCAACTGCTCTACCACCATCTTCATCGAATGCTTTACCAAGTTCATCTGCTGTTACTTCCAACCAGAGCCTCTTTCCATTTCCTTTCTCTGGTGTTCAAGGCAATAGAAATATGTCATCTAGTAGCAGTATTGGGCAGGTAACGATACTTTGTTATTCATAATGTAACGATTCTGGCTTGTTAGCAGGTAGTTCATATTCCTGTGAGACTACGCGAATGTTTCCGTTTTGTTTTATTTTCAGGGTGTCTTTTAGTAATGGTGTAAAAGGAATGTTCGCACACAAGCTGAATGTCGGTTTTTCATTTCTCCTTCATTTTTGCATGAAGCATGACATTTATTTTCACCATTTTTTCTGTATTTTTAGAGTATCTTAAGCTCCGTCATCCCTTCCTCTATCAGCCCTATTGGTCATGAAGCACATCACTCAAACACAGGGACGATTGGCCCACCATCTCTCGGAACCAACGCCGGCTCCGGAACTGCTTTTGATACAGACTTTCCTGCTTTAGCAAACCGTTTAGGAAATTCACAGTCTTCACGATCTGGTTAGTATATTAGCACCTTTGTTTGAATTTTACATGATGTAAACACAGGAGAGCATTTGACGATCGGATCAGTTCTTTTCATTTTGTTGATAAAAATGTTGGTTTTGTTGTTGTTGTTTTTGTTGTTGTTGTTCTTTTCATCTTTGTTTGCTGATCCTATCAGGTTTTTCGTTACATTCTGTTGTTTATTGATGGGATTATTAATGTGCTAGTAATGTTAATATGTGTTGTTTTGTGAAGTAAATATTTTTGTTTGTTAATGTTATCGTTCAGTGTTTAGTTGTGTCCATCATGTTTGTCTGTTATATTTTGCGATATTTCTGCGTTGCTTTGTTAACGTAGTTGCGTGTTGTCTCCCATGCAGGTCAAAGTTCTTTCTCGTTTGTTATGTCAACAGCGCATAAGAACATCGAAGGAAATCAAGAGTTCCAAATTCAGAATGAAGATTTCCCAGCATTACCTGGTGCTACGCAACAGATGCATGCAGATAGCGGTGTAATGAGTGGTGGTTTGGGCAGTGTTACACAACAACCAACACAAAATCACCTGTTTCAGCATCAAGACAGCAAAGACAATGCTGAGTCTTTTTGTAAGCTTTTATTTTTATATACCTCCATAGTAATTAGCTGATTAAGAACGACATCCTGTTTATAATGCATTTGGAATTTTCTCGTGATCATTTTCATTATGAACCCTAATGTATGTCTAATGTATGTCTAATGTATGTCTGCATTTGTATATAGGGAGGATGCATCTGTGTTTCGGGAGGATACATGAGCACGACCAAATGTTTCTTAAATAGAACGTGTGCTACAGAATTTCTAGCTCATGAAAAATTGTTGAGTTAAAGAAAAGCTTCTAATTATTTATCATTGTTGACATCTTCAAAAATATTTCTGCTAATAATTTCTGAAGTTTAAGGTTTATGTGTAATTCATGTAGAAGAATATCTCTTAGTGTTAATACTCTACATGCTTGTATTTGTTCGTATTTTATTTTTCTTTCTGAAAACTGAAAACTGCTAAAGCAAGTCTCAGTTTTGTTTGTTATGAACTCTTCTTCATTTCTCTTATAGCCATAGGAACGTCATATGAACAGATACTCAAGGACGGAAGGTAAAGTTTATTTGATTGACATTCTTTAATGAGACTAGACTATTCTTTGATGGTCCGGCTAAAAACATCTTCTTTAGGGTTATAACAATGTAGTAAGTATGTATTTTCACTTCCTTCCTCTTATAACAATTTAGCTAGGAATTGTCATTTATATTCTCCCTTGTCATGATTCTGTTTTCCTCATTTAGACTTAACATGGACAAGAAATCTAGAACTCCTATTTCTGGTATCCAGACTAACTCATCAGGTAAAACGAAATATTTTAACGTATATGTTATAAAAACAAAAACAGGCGTGGTAGATTTATGAAGAATGTTGTGTTATATAAAACAGTGGTGGGTTAAATAAAGAAATCTTTTGTATAAAGTAATTATTATATCAGCTCATTCACGGTGACATTATAAGTATCAATTCTAATTTGTGAACGTACGAAAGAAATATTTAATGAAATCTCGGTCTCATATACAACTATTGCTATCTGGCTATTGCTATCTGGTTGTTGAAGTATAATTTTTGCTTATGTCACGATTTTTTTCCAACCAGTTCTAAATTAGTTAGAGCACACTTTACAGTTTTGTTGAACAAAAGAATGTCAATCATCATTATATATTAAATTATTACGAAATAAATTATCTCTTTTGCTGTGATTGGTGCTTTTTAAGATACAGAAAATTATTGGTTTTGAGAAAATAAATTATACAATAAATTAAAGTTAAGGTTAAAAATAATTAAAACAAGAAAGACTTTAACATCTGCTTGGTTATTTTTTCGTTTATTTTCAGCCTTGTTCCGTTTTCGTGAGAAGAATTTAAAAGAATTCTAATCTTTCTGGCCGTTTTCTGAATAAATAATCAACTTTTCGTATTTAAGTGACTGTTTTGAGTAGAACCATGCAGTG
>JANTOQ010376129.1:0-12142 GCA_027564595.1 Bythotiara depressa
TATTTTATTTACTTAATTTATTTTATTTTAATATATTATTTCTAACTTTCGGTTTACTTTTCAAGAGAGTTATTGTTTTAATTATTATTTCATCGAATAGAAAAACAAAGAAAGAAAAACAAGAAGAAACAATATGAGTCTCACTCTCCTCCACAGATGGTTTTCCATCCTGAAATGTTGGTAAGATAAGACATTAAATCATCAAAACCTAATTATCACCCACACCCTTGTTAACATCACGATGTTTACTCTGCTCCATATCAGATTTTTCAGAAATGCATATTACAGCTTCCGTGAAGCCTGGAAACCTGCTGAGAAAAAACATCGAAGCATTGTCATCAAATATCAAACATTTGGGGATGTCATAACGTATTTACACCGGTTCAGGTTGAACATGTATGTCATGCATTGTCATTATTATTTAAGCAAAAAAAAGCCAAGATATTTCTCCTCACGACTTGCTACTCTTTTCAGTACTCACTTCTAGTTTTTATCCAGACCAAATGCAAAATTGTGCTTAGACTTAGTTTGTCAATCACCGATATTTTAGATATATCTAAACCATTTCACAAAGTCTGGTTTTCATTTTAAGTCATAATCACTTTTAACGTGTTTGTATTTAATTAACCATAATTGAATAAAAAGAGTTGTCTGTCTTAAATAACCTGACCTCGGCATTGAAAAACGTTTTATGCCCAAGGTTAAATTCCAGATCCATTGTGTTGTATTATCAACATTAATGATCTCCCTGGTCCATCCTAATTTAATTTTTTCCAATGATACCTGTCTCTTTCAAATCATGCTCGATGTTTTCTCATCTGATATTTTTAAAAGGGACCTAAAATTAGTATCTGAATGGGCCTTTTAATTGAAACATTCCATCCAGACCCTGCGAACTACACCGAGGAAGAATTATTGTTCAATAAATAACTGTAATACTGAATCTCCAATATTTTTTAACATTTAATTAATAGACTTGTTGTAGGTGGTTGTGGCTCGTTGTGGATCATTGTAGGTGGTTGTGGCTCGTTGTAGGTGGTTGTGGCTGGTTGTGGCTGGTTGTGGCTCGTTCCTCACTTTAGTAAGTACGAACCTGTATTATACCCTGTAATTAACCTGCAATCAACAATGAACCTGTGAGTAATGTCAATTCATGGCTATAAATATTTTGTAGATATTATTCCTCTAATAAATCCTCATGCGCATGTTTCCTAAGCCGCTTGACTGGCAAGCGTACTCCCATGATATGTCCACATATGTCTAATTGGGTACAAAACTGAGCCAAAGCATAATAATTAAAAGTGCCAAAACAACAACTAAATATGGTACATACTTTCCAGTTTGATATTCAACGAAAAAATTCAAAACATTCAAAATTGTCTAAATGCCAATGCTTAGCGTAGTGGTTAACGCTCTCAACTTTTACGGAGAGACCTCGGGTTCGATTCCCGCCTGGAGCAAAAATTTATATCTTGTATAGAGGTTTATGGTTGAGACGTTAGGATGGCTGGACCTGCTGTCCTCGCGGGGCCACGCCCACTATTTGTTATAAGTTGTGTGAGTCACTAGTCTAACTAATATACATTAATTGTCCTCGTCAGCTAGTGGCGCAGTGTTGTGTATGTAAGTGTCTGTAAGGAAAGTGTTAATACTTAACTTGAAAAAAATATTAAAAACTTGTTTCTATGCAAGAATTACATATGCATTAAGAAAGATAAGACAAAAAGCTTGTCTATGATTATCATTTGAAATAAATGTTATCAAATGTCACCCTAGACATATTTAATCAATATTCCAAACGTGTCCTTGCATTACTTACATGCGTGATTCGGTACGGTGTAAAGCCTGCAAAGAACCAATTAGGAGACAATCGAACACCTCTCCCTGTGCAACTGAACAACCACAAAGACCTTTTAAAATTTGTCCCCTTATATCTCTGTAATTTTATTTGGAAAAATATATCAAAGTGACCAAGTTAGAATTCCACAAGCAGTGACAAAAGTGTCCAAGGAAAGATAGACACAGAAACAAAGGTTCATACTTATTTATTTAAAGCACAATTGTCAGACAACATCCACCATAGTTATTCTTGACAGCTGCACAAGTAGAGGTCTGTGCGACAGCAACAGGGGAAGTTTCGATTATGTGTTCCTTTTAGGATATTTGTGACGTCCTAACATAATTAGATTCTGTTTCTTCCTATTAAATATTCCACCCGTTGTCGTTTTCTCAGCTCTTGATGGAAAAGTGACAGAACACGAATGGGACCTAAAGCATTTTGTGGAAGCTAGTACAGAAATTCATCTGTTGTAGACTTTACCAAAGAGTGATAGTTCATTGTATATATCTTTATGTTATTTTAAAAACATAGCAACAACTAAATTAACATTGCAAATTAAAGATGGGTTGGAACCTTTTACAATGAAACCTCTCTAAAGCGGTCATCTTATATAACAAAGATCTGGTTATATAGGAACATAATAACAGTTTTTATAGGAACAAATTGATTTAGATCAAAATGCTTATAAGCTTGAAAACTTCGCTTAGATGAAACGTCCTTACAGCGGGCGACCTTTCTGGACCGGTAGAACATTTTATTACCAACAATGTTTTATTTTCAGTGTCTTGTTCTAAAGTAACTTTGGACAAAATGTTTGGCAGTCATGGGGTTTTAGGCCACATTCTTGTTTTGTCACAGTTCCTTCAAGTAGAATTTGAATGGAAGGTGTAGATGTAGACTAGAGACCTGGTAGGAACGAACATACTAATATTTTGTCACTAACACCCATTCAACGGTGTATTTACTTCAACTCTCTACATGTTTTATGACGTAACAAAGACTACATTTACACCTATTGCGAGGCAAGCGATGTTAACTTGCTTTGCCAACCATGCTGAACAACCACGGCGTTTTCGAATCTGAAGTGATGAATAAACTTAAACATTTTAGAATTCTGTCTCTTTATAACTTTGGACACTATCTCCTGTCTCCTTATATATTGGGACAATATCACTTCTTTCTTTATATGTTTGGGATTATATCGTTTCGGACTTCCACTGAATAAACTAAATGTTTCTATGTAATCACGCGGAAAGTTGATGTTTCTATGTGTTTGTGATTCTAGAAACATGAAGTTTCACAATTTCAGATACAAAATTAAAGTGGCTGTTTCTAAACACTCGGAAACTCCAGGATGCTTCACTTTCTTTCTTAATAATAAACATGGAATTTCTAATTCCGAAGTTTATGAAACATCACGGTTTTTCTTAGAAAGATGTAGAAACGTGAAGTTTCAATACGTTTTGTGGAAAGAGAAACTTGAAGATTCTAAATGAGAAACAATTAGAAACACGTGGAATCATGAGGTATATATCTACATGGGAATATGTGTAAAACATGTAGAAACTATATTTTGTAAACATACGGAAAGTTGTAAGGGCTCATTCAACTATATTTTACATGAAAGCGAGATTAAAATAAAAATAAACCACCCCGTTGGATGAATGTTTTGAGTTATCCCGCAACTGCCACAAACTCAATCATCAAAAAACTTTCACGAAACACTAAATTCACTAAACGTGTATCGTGCCTAATGTAAACACGACAACAGAAAAATTTCAATTAGAGACAATTTGAATAGCTATCCAATTGGTTGGATACACGCACAATATGGACGTCAAGAAATGAAATTATTAAAGGATACCTTCAAATTGTTTGTTCTACAATTAAATATTGTGTTTTTTATCAACGTACCATCGGGTGAAGATAAGCGTACGTCAACTTCAACGCATCTAGGGTCATTGTCACTGTATAGAAGACATAATAAATCGCCATTCAATGATGTAATTAATGCAATCAGTGGAGAGTTACAAGGATCCAGTTGTTCGTTTGGATCTCGACAAATGCACCAAAAACTTAGAAAAAAAGGCTTAGTTACTGACAAGGAAACACTTCGCTTTGTGTTAAAAACCATCGAACCGGAGGAAGTAGAAAAGGATACAAAGCATCGCCTACACCGTCTACTGTACATATCTCAGGGACCCAATTACACATGACATGCTGATGGCTACGATTAGTTGAGAAGTAAGTAAGTAAACATTTATTTAACGTTGGTATCACCATAGTTACAAAGTATTAATTAAAACCAACAAACAAAAAGTAAAAATTTAAATATGCAATAAAGGTAAAATATATAAAAGTCTAAGTACGACAAAGTTGACAAGAACATTTAAATCCAACCCAAGATGCAAATTTCTTTTTAAATAAGAAAACGTTTTCATACAGTTTAATCAGGTCAGGAAGAGTGTTCCACAACTAATTTATCCTGAAGAACATAGAGTTAATACCATATCGAACTGATTTGGTAGGGGGGAGATTTAAAATAATTGAGTTGCGAAGGGAATACGGAATCGGTTTTATTGTAAACAGTGATTTTACAATATCCGGATACGCTCCAGACATATATTGGTAGATTTTTGTTAGAACGTAGGGCACGTTCCTTTGATATATGATTATTCCTTCCACAGAAGAGAGAAGGTCTTCAAAGGAATCATTATTAGCCCTAGTAACAGCCCTTAAAGTCTCGACTCAATTGAGTACTGAATTAATTTTATCAATAAAAGATTTGTTGCAGTACATCCAGATAGCGGGACAGTAGTTGAAATTTGATCAAACAAAAGCATTACATAAACGACGGGCATGGTGTATCGTCTGATGCGAAATAGACACCTAACTTTAAAATTAGCTAATTTACAAACATTATCTATATGAAAATTAAATTTTAGATCCTTGTCTATAGTAACTCCTAATAATTTTACAGAGTTACTAGGTGTAACAATATTATCGTCTACGTGCAATGATATATGTTTTGCATTCATACCTAGAAACATCAGTTGGAACTTTGCTGGGTTAGCGACCATTTGATTAATCTTAAACCAATGCAAAGAGTTACATAATTCTACCTCAAGATCAGATATTACAGCATCAATTGTTGATGCACAGCTGTACATAGTATTGTCATCAGCTAAATTACAAACTTCAGTTCTAGTCATGAATGAAAAGAAATCATTTATAAAGATGTTCAAAAGCAAACGACCAAAAATTGAGCCTTGAGGTACCCCTAAAAGTATCTCAAGCCATTTACTAAATACCGACCCTATCCTAACGCTTTGAAATCTACCACTGAAGTAACTAAGCATAAATTTCAAGCTACGAAATCAAACCAATAAGCATCAACTTTAGCTATGAGAAGTTCATGAGGTAGACAATCAAAAGCTTTAGAGAGGTCCATAAGTATCGTACCAACTTTGACAGACTTATCAAGGCAGGATTGCCATTGATGCAGAAGTCGTATAACGGCATGTTGGATACTAAAATTTGACTGGAAGCCGCACATCAAATTAGAGAATTTACTCTGGAAGAAATCAGTGATTTGCATAAAAATTAGTTTTTCAAAAACTTTACACAAGAAAGGTGAGATACTTATAGTTCTGTAATTACTTTTGCTGCTAGCATCACCGGATTTAAAAACTGGAATAACACTAGCTAACTTAAGCTCAGATGGAAAAACTCCATCTAAAATACAGTTATTAAAACAATCATTTAGAGGTACACAACATTATTTTGCCACATATTACAGAACTTTAGTGGTACAGAACCAGTAGTAGATTTTAAGGGGTTTAAGCCCATCATAACTTGGTAGGTATCCCATGGGTGGATATGGGAGAATTGAAACGCAGAGCCAATACTAACTGAATGCCTAATCTTTAAAATAATTGGGTGATCAGAAAATTTATTAATAATATCACCTAAGCTATTACATATATAATCTGGTCCCAATGGAACAATATTTAATGCATTAGTAATACTATTGAAATACTTATTAAAAATAACAGTAATTTTTAGATCATCATGAATCAGATTATCATCTTCAAGCAAGGAGACAATTTCTTTTGCACCACATTTTTGGTAAAGAAAGGTTTACAGAATGTCCTAACCTCTTTAGAACTGTTGGTCGTATTGTTATCGATATTTTTAAAGAATTGTCTCTGCTCTTGTTTGTTTAAGTTTGCAACATAATTACTTTGTTTTTTATAATTGATAAAGTCAATAATATTTTTTGTACGATTATAAGTGTTTTTAAGCTGAGATCTTTTCATAATTGCTTTCCTCAATGTTTTGCTAACATGAGGATTATTATTTCCACGAACAATTATTTTTGTATATGGAGCATACTTATCCAAAGCTGATTCAAAGGCTGAATTTACAGAAGAAAAAACCCCAGGATGAGTTTTTCTCATAAGTTTTCTAATAGGTCTGCCTTAAAATCCTTTAATAAAAAGTTTCTATAACTCCTGTAAATTACTTTTATTCCTTACATGGAATATGCACAAAGTTTGCTTCAACATGGCGAAAATCATGTGATGGTGGTCACTAAGACCAGTTTCTAAAGACTGGCTCTTTTGAAAGCTGCCTTATTTATTAGTTAAGATAAGATCAATGCATCGCCCATCAACTGATTTTAAGCATGTTGGAGTGCTAATCAAACTATATAAACAGTAGTCTGATAAAAAAGAGGAGACTTCTACACTATATGGACTACTATTAAAATCTCCTAGAATAACGATATTTTCGTAAATACTTGAAAAAATATCAAGTAATAATGATAATTTACGTAGAAAATAATTCAAATTTTGAGTGGGATTTCTATAAATAGATAATAATAGCCATTTATGCTTACGTAAATTTAATTCAACCACTGTAATCTGGATGACATTAGGGAGATAATCTGGATGTCATTAGGGAGAGAACATTGAAATAGTTGTCTAGAAGGTATAAGCTTATTAACATACATCAATAAACCACCTGTAGAATCTGTTACACCTGTAAGGCTTCTTAAAACCACCAAGCATAAATTGAGCCTCAGGGAACGACTCATCTAGATTTGTTTCAACTATACAGAGAACATCAACATTGGTAGCAATAATAGAACTTAGATCATCCAGCTTATGCCTGATTGAATTAATATTTAAATAAGAAATAATTACATTACTTGAATGAGATAACCTCAATCGTTTCAACGTAGCATTCACAGGAACATCGTCATCATTAACACAAGCTGATGCTGTATGATGAAATTCCGTATATTCACATAATCATCTCGCCATTCTCGTTACTGGAGCAACCAAAGGTTGGAAAATAAGATAATCATTCATTGAGAAATTTGATAAAATTGTTAGCGAGATAAGGACTACCCGTTTTGTTCAGGTGCAGGTGGCTTTATGTTTACTCTTCAACTCTTCAAGTGTTTGGAAAACTATAGCGTGATCAGCCATATGGAATTTAATTGAGCACGTCCGTATTCAACAGCGTCCGTCTTCGGATAAAGTCTTTCGACTTTGCTATCCATGGTGGTATTGATGGATATAGTCGAAAAATTATTTGGTTCAACGTAGCTTCTAGCAATAACAACCCTAAAATAATAATATATGAATTGTGTGGAAGACTTACAAGTTGTTCTACGATTGGTTTGAGCAGATAGACGATCTGAAAACGTTGTGATTGGAGGAATTCAAAGCTTTTTTCGTAAACATTTTTCTGATTAACTAACTGATCACCCAAGTTTCCAATATAGCCCTTCCACTCGAAACCAGCTAATTGAAGCTTGGTGGTCGCAACTTTGTAAAAGCCGATTCAATTTTTAAAAGATTTTAACGATAGTGGAGTTATTGACTTAAGTATCAACTATCCTTTACAGTGCACTCATTTTGTTTTACGAGTCTCATTCAACAAGAACTAAATGATGTTAAAAGTATGTGGAACCATCATCGATTTCGATATATAAGAAATTCAGGGTGGCCTGGTGGCCGGACAGAGGTCTTATTTTTTGCTACACATCGTTCTGTCGGACGCGATTGTGGCTTTAGCGTAATACAAACTGACATTCAATTGTCAATTGTGACAATTGAATGTCATAATTGACACATTCAATTATCTCAACGAGAGATAATTGCGAAGATCCATCCCTGTTAGATTACTCGAAATGATTTAAGGAACTGGCTGCACTATTTATGCGATAGAAAGAAGTACATATGCCGAAGAATGCATCAGAAGGAAGATACCTTGTAAATACTTTACTGGATGAGATCGATCAGTTGTAGACTCATTTATTACTATACTGTTCTAAACATGAACAAAATAATGTAATCAAAAACAATATTTCAGTCTAAAATTAACGTTGATATACAAAATTCTCATAAACGTTTCTCATGTCAATATAACTAGATCTTGTACCTTGATCAGATCAACTATGTTCCCTATTTCTGGGGAATTTATAATTGCAAAATGAGTTTTGGAAATAATTGCTACGAAATGCTATTGCAATTTTATATTTGTATAAAATACATAGGGAGAGTAACTGTTTTTTTCTTACTAGGCCTGATAGTGGATTTGTGGAATTTATTATTGCAAATAATAATTTTTCAAAAACTCATTATTAATTGGGAGAAACCCAGTTCATGAATTGCGCGGCGCGTAACGCTGTTTGGAAACTAATTCATAATCTCTATAGAACACAAAGATTTTCTTTTACGTTTAATTCAATAGACTTATAGACTTACTATTTTATTAATTTCAATTTTGTTTGAAATATAATAGACACGATATATAGTTTAATTACACCCCTTTCCTTAGTGTTCTTATGTGCATTTAGAGTTAGTAGTAGTAGTGCATTTAGATTTAGTAGTAGTAGTGGTATATATTTTACGTGGGTAGCCTCTCTAATTTCACGGCATATAGTCTGTCTATATTCTCCAGGAATGGCCACGAGCAAATTCCTGGCTATATTTAAAGTACCCATTTGTGCTACGTAAGCTCGTCCCTCGGCTCTACGTGTCTAGAGATATGCCTCCGCTTAACCCGACAACTCCGCACTTGACCTATGGATTAACAAATTGGCAAACGGATGTTGTGTACCTCTAACTGATTGTCTTAATAACTGTGTTTTAGATGGTTATTTTCCATCTGAGCTTAAGTTAGCTTTGTTATCCCAGTTGTTAAATCCGGTGACGCTAGCAGTAAAAGTAATTACATACCGATAAGTATCTTACCTTCTCAACAATGACAATCCTGCCTTGATAAGTCTGGCAACGTTGGAACGATACTTATGGACCTCTCTAAATCTTTTGATTGCCTACCACACGAACGTCTCATAGCTAAACTTGATGCTCATGGGTTTGATTATCGTAGCTTGAAAATTATGCTTAGTTACTTGAGTGGTAGAGTTCAAACGGTTAGTGTAGGATCGGTATTTAGTAAATGGCTTGAGATACTTTTAGGGGTACCTCAAGGCTCAATTGTTGGTCGTTTGCTTTTGAACATCTTTATATATGATTTCGTTTCATTCATGACTAGAACTGAAGATTGTAATTTGGCTGATGACAATACTATATACAGCTCTGCATCGACAATTGAAGCAGTAATTTCTGATCTTGAGGTAGATTTATGTAACTCTTTGCATTGGTTTAAGATTAATTAAATGGTGGCTAACCCAGCAAAATTTCAACTGATGTTTCTAGGTGTGGATGCAAAAATTATATCATTGCGCGTAGACGATAATATTGTTACACCTAGTAACTCTGTGAAATTATTAGGAGTTACTATAGATAAGGATCTAAAATTTAATTTACATATAGATAACCTTTGTTTGTAAATTAGCTAATTTTAAAGTTAGGAGTCTATTTCGCATCATACGGTATTTAGAGGAACACCATGACCGTCGTTTATGTAATGCTTTTGTTTGATCAAATTTCAACTGCTGCTCCCTTACTCTAGATACAACAAATCTTGTGATGATAAAATTAATTCAGTACACAAGAGAGCTTTAAGGGCTGTTAGTGGCGCTGATAAGGATTCCTTTCAAGAGCTTCTTTCTTCTGTGCAAGCCCTTCTAACAGAAATCTACAAATGTATATCTGCGTATTGTAAAATCATTGTTTACAATAAAACCCAATCCGTATTCCCTTCGCAACTCAATTTTATTAAATCTTCCCCCTACCAAATCAATTCAATATGGTGTTAACTCTATGTCCTTCAGGATAAATGAGTTGTGGAACACTCTTCCTGACAGGATTAATCTGAATAAAATTGTTTTCTTATTTAACAAGGAAGTTGCATCTTCGGTTGGACTTAAACGTTCTTGTCAACTTTGTCGTACTTAGATTATTTTTATATATTTTACCTTTATTCAATTTTAAAATTTTTACCTTTTGTTTGTTGGTTTTAATTAGTACTTTGTAACTATGGTGATACCAACGTTAAATAAATCTTTACTTACTTACTTACTAACAAATAGGTCATCCTTTGAACCTTAAATATTGGCAATGGTGTGGCTCAAACTCGGGACCCTAGGATTTCGATCCCGCCTCGCTAATCACTGCACGCAATCGTCAAGCCGAACCGGCTTCTTGTTATATTTGATATGAACTATAAGGTAATAAACACAAAATTTCAGGCGTTCTGCAGATATCACAACTCGGGAAAGTTTGGTCTCTTGAAAACCTGCTCTATTCTTCTCCCAGTTTAATAGCCGAGCGTCTTCTTGTTGTTTTGTAAAACGAGAGCAAAATTACTTTATTCTGTATAAATGTATTCAGAGACGCTTTCTTCTGCATTTAATTACTGTTTAATTTGTAACCATCTACTACGTTTGTAACATTAAACCAGAATCTATACATTCTACTACATCAAACGAAGTTGAAGTCAAAGTAAATTAAATCCGGCGACACGAAAGTCACATTATTTACTGCTTATTCGTGAAAACATTTCATGGATTGACAATGTCATTTTAAATGCGTCCAAATTAATTTAATAAAAGCATCATGATGGTCTTAAAGATTATTTCGCTCTTCCTGGTCAAAGCACTTGAAAACATCAACTGTTGGGTTGCTTCATGATTGTGTAAAGTGTCAGTGTATCGTGGTTTTTAAAATGCAAGCGTATACGAACCGCTATAGATGGTGATGTATATATATCACAAACCGTGGGGAAAAAATACAGTTCATGTCTGTTACACAAGTTTATGAGCTTCAGCCATAGTCAGATAACCTATCCAAGAAGGGATATCTGGGATATAAGGGATTTATGGATTCCACATAAAATTATTCAAATTGCACGTAAGGGTATGTAAAATCAGTAAAAATTTCACACCTGCCATAAATTGTTTGAAATTTAATCGCCGTGAAATTAAACCCATAAATTTGTCAACATTTGTCAACCCACGAATATTAGTTCGCTTAATCTTCGGAATTCATACGTGACATCAACGTTCGTAGAGTGATGTCAAATTTCAAATCAACAGAAGGACAAGTATACCTACACTATTTGTCTTCTTGTCGTATGTAGAATAAATGATGTAACTGTACACACCAAAAATCTCCAGACGCATGATGAAGTATACAAGTTTGTAAATGATCTCGGTCCAAGTTTCATGTCAGAAATATTTAACCGTAATTGATATCAGGAGATCTCGGCAACTACTTTTGCATACGACTACAGGCATGGTGTAAGTAAAGACCATATCAACTATATTAATTTTCACTTATAATGTTTTGCTGAAGTCAATTTTTGCTGACGTCATCAAGAATTGACGAAAAGTTGACCAAAATTTTGGCTCAAAATATTTTAAATTTTTTTTTCATATAGCATGTGTGTATATCATACCTAAAAACAATATCTTTGTTTATACCTTGCAATTCAATGTTTATAATATAAAAATGAGAAAAAGTTTGTCAGGTGACCTTGACAAAAGGTCAATTACAACAAAAATATTACTGATGTTTTTTTTCAGGGTAAACAGGTAAATAGATATAAACTAAAGGTCACAAAATTTAGGAGTTACACACGGTGGCAAAAAAACGTTATATGAAATGAACTATAGGGTAGGGGGCGGTTAATCCCGCCCCTCCCCATATGTCAATTAGCGTTAACCTACCGAGAAACGGAATGTATCTTCGCACCAAGCATCGATTATTAATACCCATCGTGGAAGAAGACCGTT
The DNA here is from genome assembly GCA_027564595.1 of Bythotiara depressa. Classification (NCBI taxonomy): domain Eukaryota; kingdom Metazoa; phylum Cnidaria; class Hydrozoa; order Anthoathecata; family Bythotiaridae; genus Bythotiara; species Bythotiara depressa. The sequence goes on from JANTOQ010376129.1 coordinate 12,057, forward strand.
AATAAACGGCTATCAATCAATCTATTGGTGTTGCTGAGATTTGGATCAAACTTCCAAGTAAGTTTGATTTGATTTTTAGAAAAAAG
>JANTOQ010376240.1:0-12141 GCA_027564595.1 Bythotiara depressa
TACATACATACATACATACATACATACATACATACATACATACATACATACATACATACATACATACATACATACTTGTAGTGGTCAATATATGCATGCTTTGTTATCTCCAGCATGTTTTAATGATCTTCATTTCTCATTGTTAAAAATGCGAAAATGAGTGATTTAAGATTGAAATTCTGAAAGTTCAGTATTTTCGGTCTATTTCTTTGGGTTTTAGAGATCTGGAAAAGTGTTTAAGAACGATCTAAAGGATGAATGAAATAGCGCTTTATTCACAACTTTCAAAACAATTTTGTAGCTATGTCATTGTTTGTTTCTCGCTCATCCACAGTATTATTCGACCATGTAATAAAATAAATATTTGTGTCTATTCTACCACTAAATATTTATTAATTTGAATTTTTCTTCTATTTATTGCAATTAAACTTTTTTAAATAATTTTTAATTAATGCTAAAATTCTAAATACAAAGGTCACAGTTCATGTTATGTAGATTGGTCATCAACTTTAATGTTTTAAAGCCATTTTAACTTTGTTCTTTTATTATTATAATTATTATCTAATCTTTCTTTCATCATAAATTGTATCATACAAAGAAAATTTCCCTTTTGTAATAAAATTATGGTTCCCTTCTAATAATTAATGAATTAGTCACAACAGATATAGTTTAATTAGTTGTCAGTGAAGAAACTGTGCAATATTCGTGCAGTTCCTAGTAGTACAATTGTCTGTGCTTCTCATATATGTTCATTTTCAGGTCAAGCTTTTTTTTTTTGTCTTCATACCCTATGTATCATATCAGTGACCCGATGATGATGTGGACAATTCGTACTTTTTAAAATTAAAAATGTTGTTGTTGTTATTATTAAAGTTATTAAAACAGGATAATCCGAAAAAACAACTACAAAACAATAAGGAAAGATAAAATTGTTCTTTGTTTATGTGTAGGTGGTTTGTAGTTCAAACAAACACAGATCATTGGTTAAATCCACCTCCACTTGATCGTCGAGATGCAGCAATAAAGCACTTAAGAAGCATTGGAAAATCAATTATCAACTTTGAAGCACTCGGTGCAGTATTGGCAACACCTCCAGTACTTGCTCCATCTACTGTTTATACCGCCTTGATGTCTGCGGCCCATCCTGAATGGTACTCTTCTTATGAACATGCATAGTAAACAAATGTGGCATTTTTATTCATTGTGTTTTTACACATCATTTTATATGTAATTATTTTAAATCTAACTTATGATGCAGTGATTATGGTACTTTTCTTATGAACATGCATAGTAAACAATGTGGCGTTTTTATTCAATGTATTTTTACTCGTCATTTTATATATAATTATTTTAAAAAACTAACTTGTGATGTATAGTAATTATAGCTGTTTATAAAAAAGAAGAAGTAAAATTATTTTATGTGTAACCGTAATTATTGTAATAATATTGAACAAATTCTACAATGGGAAAGTGTTATCTTACCTAAAGTTTAATTGTTATGGGCCATTCTCCATTAACAATATATTCCTTGTCTTTCTTTTGAAATAGAAAAAATCATGTTTCTAGCTCTGCACTATACTTGTGCTGGTATAAATCAAAATCAGTCAAAGGAAGGTGCTTTGTTTTGTACAAGGTAGGAACTACATTAACAAGCAAGACACTTATACCGCTGGAAAACCTAATAAAGGGTCTTGTTTGTTAATGTAGTTCCGGCCTTTCACAAAACAAAGAACCTTCTTTTGACTGGTTTTGATTTATACCGCAAGTATAATGCAAAGCCAGCAACATGATTTTATGCAGCTGGAAAATGGTCAATGACCTTGGAGACTAATTGATATTTGTAAAGTTGGTGAAGTTTTGCATAATTAATTTAATTATATGATGATTTGTTAAATGTGTTGTTTTTCAGTTTACCTTGTATGTTAGTTGATTCTACCTTTGTATGTTAGTCGATTCTACCTTTGTATGTTAGTTGATTCTACCTTTGTATATTAGTTGATTCTACCTTTGTATGTTAGTTGATTCTACCTTTGTATGTTAGTTGATTCTACCTTGTATGTTAGTTGATTCTACCTTGTATGTTAGTTGATTCTACATACATCCTTATATTGTTTCTGTTAAAGTTGTATATTAATAACATAAAAAAATTAAGATTTCTTGATTTATTTTTTCAATTTGCTAATGACTTAACACTGGTTGTTAGGTTCTTTGGTACTGAAGTCACTGGCTGTTCTGCACTGTTAGATTATCAGTGCCATATCCAGAGTTGTTTTTAGCACACCGGTTTAGTGATCTGCTTAGATAGTGTCTCCATGAAGCACCAGCATGTTTTGGCACTGAGGGGGGCATTTTGCAATTTGACAACTCTAGAACGCTGGAAAATGCATTTTCAGTCTATAGCAAGTGCCATTTTTTTGTAAAACAAACTCAGAAATTTTAATAAATAAGGAGATCGATTCCCTTAACCAGTCACAAGTAAAAGGTCAACCAGAAACAAAAACCTTTGTTCATTAGTTTGCATCCTGTATATCTTGAAGCTGCCATGTCTGCCATTTATAAAAGGAATAAACCAAATTATTTGTTTACTTGTTTCATTTCTATTATTTTACATTAAGAAATCATTTTTTTGGGCATCAGAATTTGGGCTCCCAGACCTGTATACCGGTTTCAAAACTGCTCTGGATATGACCCTGATTGTAGTTAGATTGTAGCCAAATGTTGCACTGAAATAATGGTCATTGTATGTTTAATCTCCCTGTGTTTCATTGTTGGTAAATAATGCACAATGTAGCCATCTTGAATAACAAGATATTTTGTTAAGGACCACACAGAAGAATTTTCAGTTAATATTTCAAAATTCTTGTACAAAATAAATATTAATTGAATAATGTTTTTAATCATTTTTTTATATTTCTTGTGGATACACACACACAAGAATTTTAATTTAAAGGCTAGAATGTACAGAAGTTGTTGTTGATGCTGTTGTTGTTTTACATTTAACGTCCATTTCCGTGCTATGTAAATAACAATAATAATAATAATAATAGATATTTAGAGCGGTTAGGCCCAGAAAAATTCACAAGACATAATAGTCAGGGAACTATTTCCATTGGGGGCCACATTATTTCCACTGGGGGCCAGTGTATGGGTAAGATAATGGGGCCTTCCCACAAGTGAGAAGATGTGACTTGGATGTCCTTCCTAACAGCATCCACTATAAAGTAAGCAGATCTAGCAATAAAATACCTGAAGAATGGTAGATACACAAAATAATTATACAGAATAATTAAATTGAATTTGAAATCTTGTGCGAGATCATGTTTTGTGAGAGATTGGTATGCTATTACAATGTATATGCCTTATTCAACTCATTCTTTAAACAATGTTTAAACATTATTTGATTTGTTTTGTTTTTAATTATATAGGAATACTAATTAAGAATATTAATAATAAAATGCTCTTTAATAATTCTTTTGTGTATCCAAGCCCTTAGATATTTTTATTATTCTTTGTCTTTTCCTTATAGATTAAAAACATATGAATGGATGTTTTACAGCAGGAACTTTTTTGTTAATTCACAGTTGGAACAACTTTTCCGTGTTGGTAAATGGCAAAATCAATCGATCATGCACTATTTAATTTACAGTTTAATTTCAATTGTTGATAAATTTTTGTGTTAAAAAACCTATTCCTGAAAAATTCTGAATTGTAGTCAATATTTACTTTTTTTTTGCTAAAATCTTAGTTTAATATTCTATATTATTAAAATTTATTAGATTGTAAAAATTGGAGAATATTATTACTTTTCGTATTATTGTAAGTTTGAACGTATATCTTTAGGGGAATAAACTTCACTTTGATGTAATATGTATTTTTATACAAATCTCTAAATGACAGGCAACATTCTAGATCCTTTTTTTTTTGCCTTTGATGCTCTCTTTTGAGCTGCTAATGGTCAAGTATACACTCAAATTGTGAGGTCTGAATGAAAGATATGCCCTTTTTATCATTTTAATTGTCAAATGTTCCCTTTTTTAGGAAAATCGTAACCATGCCCTTTGATGCTTGATTATACCCTGTATGTCAAGAAGGTGTGTCTGCAGAATTTTGTGTTAAGTACAGTTTTATGGTTTTGATTTTGGTAAAAACAACCATGGTTTCGATAATATTATAAACAGATTGCGGTAGATACAAACTATTTTGGCGCAGTTCTCTTAACTCATTACTGCTCTTTACAGTTTGTATTAAACATTTTAAACCTTATTTTGACCTCCATTTGTTTCAAAAATGAAAAGTTTGCAAGGTTAAAGAATCTTAGGGTTCGTTCACAGAAAAGAGAACTAAAACATAATTAAGGGCAACTCAGAACAATAAAACATAGAACACAAGCACTCCTCCACTAATACCTTCTTCTGGGAGCCTCTTCATCTCATAAATCCTCTCATAACATTGTTTGTTTCTGTGCAGGAGAATGAAAGGCACTGATATTTATTATTTTCCCATTCACTGGTTGGTCAACTATTTCAACTGAAATCTACAGTTGTCTGGTTGATCAGGTTGGTCCAAATCAACTAGCTCTTGCCCTGGTAATTTTTTTGTTTCTTTGTTTTGGTTAATCAAAATTTCTCCCAGTTTTGTAAATACAGTAAAGCGGGAGCTAATACAGTACATATTCCATAGTGAAAAACACTATTGGGTGCCAAAATTCTCACACCCTAATTAATCAAATATGTCCATATAATTTTTTATTGTGCTGTTCCTTGTTGTTCTTTACTTAGTTAGTCAAAATATGCTGCCAAAAAGCCAATCAAAACCTTACTTTTACCTTTTTACCTTTCTGGGGCTGACCCAGAAAATCAATCAAATAATTAATCCAAGTCATTTTTAGACAATATAGAATATAAAATAGCTTTCTTCAGACCCTATTTGTTGGTAGTTTTATCAAAGATTTTATAAATCTGTAATAATTTCCACATAATGTTCTACTTACAAAATTTTGCCTGTACCCAAATTCGGTATACCGTCCTGTACTTGCCTGGATCAGTCCCTGCCTTTTAAGATATTGTTTGTCTTGCTTAATCAATACAATTTGTAGCCAAATGACTAATAACAATTAGTTAAGCAAGACACTCAGTCAACCAAATCAACGAATTTGTTGATTTAACGAATTATAAAAAGTAGTGGGAACGTAACTATTTGGTAAAAAAAAACTTTGTTACTCAAGTCTTTGTGATGGTACGTACAAATGATAAAATTTCACTGTTTAATGCATACACATATGTTCCTCCCATTGGAAACCTTGTATAATTTCTACCATATTTATTTTACATTATATTCCCAATAATTAACCCCCTGAAAATAGCAAAATAGGAAAGAAATAACCAATGATTTGCTTACTTTCTGGGGGGACACTGTGCATTAAAGGGTTTAGGTTTATTATTCTACGGTACATCTGATCCCTTTGAGTTGAATGACATTAATCAAAATATCTCTAAAAAGTAAAAAAAAATTCAACTTGGTTTTTCTATGAATTTCCTTTTCTTTTGGAACAATTCAGTAGTAAGTATTTATTTAATTACTTTTTTTTTATTTATATGTTTATTTGTCTATTTATATATATTTATTTATTTATTTATTTATGCATATGAAGTTTTTCCTGTACAGAGATAATTTAATTTCTGGAGTGGAAACGGTAAGTGGCTTAAGTTTTAAAACAGGGCTTAAGTTTTAAAACAGGACTAAAACCATTAATTTTTTCTTTTTCCAAGATTATAATTATAATATATTATAAATATTTATGATTACAATAATGACTAACTTATTCGTCAATATTCATTGATTTATCTTAACAAGTTCTAAATTTACATGTTTATCATAGCCACAAGAGGCTAACTCATTATAATGTTGTTTGTGGTTTGAATTATGGGGAATTTGATGGTTTATTAAAAGAGCAACAATTAACCATAAATAGGGTCTGAAGAACACTATAGTCTATTTAACTTGGATGGCATTACTCATATGCAATTACGTGTTTAAAAAGTAAACCACAAAAAAGTATTTTATCACTTTAATTTTATCGCGTTTATATTGTCAAAAATGTTGCTCCTGCTTTTTACTTAGTTCCAAGTAAGATATGAATTGAAAATTTTTAAACAGACTGTCTTGTTTGTCATTATTTTCAGGACCAGTTCTAAGACTAGGACGTATGTTGATAACAGCAATATATTCGATTGTTGTTAAGTAAAAATATTTGTTAATTGTTAAAATAAATAATTCAATTAAAAGTAAATGTTATAATGTATTTATTTTATTTATTTTCTGTTTTTTTTTGTGTTTTTTCTTATCAAAGACTGTCCTTTGATTGTGTTTCATACCTGCTTTTATACACTGTAGATTTAATTACTTTGCAAGATGCCAACAAGAAGAAGAGCACTGCACTTTGTTTTTAAAATTGCTAATCGTAAAGCAACCATAGACTTTTACAGAAATGTTCTGGGAATGAAGGTAAGTAAAATAGCATAAACGCATGTGTGAATATTCTTATGGTCAATTGTTTTGATGTTAATCTGCAAAATGTTTTTGTTCTTGAAAACAATCTATTTACAGGTTTGATTAACCACCTTAATGCATAAACATACCTCCTGGTTATATAAACTTCTCATTGAAAACCTTTCTAATTTTATGAGAAACCAGGGGGTCTTATCAGTTTTTACCTAATTTATTTTACGTTTATATTTCCAATAATTAACCCCCTGGAAAAAGAAAAATAGCAAATAAATGACCAATGATTTGATTCCTTTCCAGGGACACTGTACAAAGAATGTTTTATGCAATATGGTTTTTTCAGTGGGACACAGTGTTTGTTTTTAAATTGGCTTCTTCAACAGAAACCTTTATAATTTCATGATGGACCAGATAGTCTTATCAACTATTACCAACTTAATTTTACCAATAACTTAACCCCCTGGTGAAGAAAGCAAAATAGCGTCACGAAGAAATGACCACTGATTTGATTATTTTACAGGGTGTGTTTAAGGATTAGGTTTCGTTTAATTTTTTCTGCAGTTTGATTGGCTATCACCAAAATAATTCATGAATAAATAAACAAATAAAGCTTCTACATAGAAAAAAAATCAATGCATGCAAATCTAGCTTCATTGCTCCTAGTTGAAGACAACAGAATTCGATGATCCAGTTTCCTAAAGAAAGGAAATATTGTGGATAAAAAAGACCAATATATTTGAAGCGAAAGAATTAGGAATGTTTTAGAATTCCAGATTGAAAAATAATTATTATAGTAAATAGTTATTTCCAAATCTAATATTCGAGGTAGAGGTGATCAATTTGATTGATGGTGGACAATGAAAATAATAGTCCATGTTTATCTCTTACATAAAAGAAGATTAAAATAGTTTATGTTACAAAAAATTATGAGGTTTAGGTTTGGAACTGTATACAATAAATACAAATAAATACAACAAGTGTTTAAAAACCTTAATTTCAATTAAAACATGAAAGTTTTGATTTTAAAATTTTGTTAAAAAGAGAATGAGAAATAGAAAATTAACATCAATAATCAATAATTACAGGTGATTTGGTAATTAGAGTAATTAATTGAACATTGAAGAAGACATTTGTAGAATGGGGCTGAGATTAAAGCTTACTTAAGAGGTGTTGTTCTCTTGATCAATGGCCAACAGCTCGTCTTGTTGGGGCACCTTATTAGTGTAAGGTCGACGAGACAAGGTGTCAGCATATAATTGTATTTAACACGACGTTGTTGAATCTCAAAATCTACGACATTAAACTTCGAGATTTTGAAAATTTTGTTTCCAAACTTTCTGGCCATTTTCAACTAGAAGCCAATTTTGGTGTTGGTTTTAATCTGTTTTCTCAAGAAATTCGCCAATTTGTTCTTCAAATATAAGTGTGGCTCGTAACATTCCTTAGTGCTGCCTGTAGCAATGGGTTGTATCCCATTCTAGTGACGCTTAAAGGTAGTAATATGGCAGTTATTTTTAATTATATATAATATAATTAAAGTCCTACATGATTGTGCCCTTTGTTTGACACAAGAACATTTAGCTAAATCATTTATGGAGGTAAATATAAATACACAGTAATGATACATAATCAGAAAATAATCAGAAAGGAAATCAAAACAGTGTTTATTTATGCAAGCAGTTATAATCTCACAACTTCGTTCCCATGTCTTTTTTCTTCCTTGATGTAACTGCCAGTATCTGATTTTTTATTTGATTTTTTATTGATTGATTATAAATTTACAATGATAATTAATGCATGGACATCATTCTTAGGTCAGATATATTGTTAAGTTTGTTTATATTCAGATGCTATAATCACACAATAGAACAATTCTGTGCAAACAATTAGATTATCTTTATATGTAAATAAGGATAGATAACAGTGGCGTTTGTTCCATTGTATTTGAATTGGTGAATTCCTTTTGCATAAGAGAGAGAGGTTGTGGCTTAATAATAAATTTACAAATGTTTGCAATGTAAATTTGTTTACTATATACGTTTTAGGTTAACACAAATGTTTTCTTAATACTGACTGTGTATATTTTTAACTCTTCCCTGCAGTAACAGTTTGACTATTATTTTTAAAAATAACAGCTTAAAGTTTATAATCTAAAAATATATAAACCTACAATGAACATTGTGGAATGTATAATTGTAAACATTGTTGTAGTGTTTGTATAAGATGTAAAATACTTTAGTTTATTATTTTATAACAGGAAGGTAACATGTTGATTATGAGATGTATAATTCTGTTTGTAGAAAGAAAAACTCAAAGACAATGTTTTTAATGCAACTATTACACAGCTGTGTTTATTTTAAATTTGAATTCAAATTTTTATGATCAGGAATGGACTTGCTAAAGCCAGAAGAATTATGGCGTAAAAAAATACTTAATGCTTAAATACTGCGTCACACATTGAAATGTTCATATAAAACAACTGAACTTTTAACTATCTGTGGCCTTATGTAGAACTGATTTCATTAAAGTTAGCCATTAATGTTAAGCATACCTCCTTGTTACTAAACTTCCCATCGGAAACCTTTATATTTTTATGAGCAACAACAAGGGGATCTTTTCAGCTTTTACAAAATTTATTTTACGTTACATTTCCAATAATTACCCCCTGGAAAAAGCAAAATAGCAAAGAAATGACCAATGATTCAATTCCTTTCCGGGGGATACTATGCATTAAAGGGTTAAAAACATGTCAAGTAAAACACGGCTATGGCATTAAAATAATGCAAGAAATGATATTGTCCATGTTTCAAATCCACTTCTCGTGTCTCCATTTCACAGCATTGATATTGTTGCTTTTTCATACATTTAAAATTATTTAAATAAACTCAGGGCTTGAAAATTAGCAAAAAAGTAACCAATCCCATCAGACCTGTTGATTTATTAATCGCTAACCCAACAGTGCCAGGCTCTAATCTAGCCCCGAAAGGGATCCAACCTTTTGATGCTGGCCCTCTTAATTTCTAAGGAAAAAATAATGCCCTTTTTCTAAAGATTTGAAGCACATTTTCAGGAATTGTGATCATAAAAGTGCCCTTTTTCTTCTTCCACCTAATCCTGTTCTATAATTCTAGATTAGTAGCCTTGTTTCTTATATTACCATTGTTAAGTTGATACTATATAAAAGATGAAGTGTTATCTACCACTATACATTCAGAACCTGTCAGTGATTTCAAATCAAGCTGCAAATTCTTAGCCTTGTTTTCAAGCTAATATGACCTCCTGGTTCTTCATAAAATTATAAAGTTTCTAATAAGAAGTTTAAAATAAACAGGAGGTATAGCCATCAGTTAAAGGGTAAATTAACCTTATATGGTAATGTGTTAACCTTATATGGTCATTTAATATGCAAAAGCTACTCTCTTACTGTCAATCCAAACTTAAATTGTTGTTTCATGCTTCATTAAATTTATAGTCTTCTGACATAATTCAACATAATTCAATAGTTCTCAATTTGGATTTGTTTGTTTATATTTTGTTATGAGTAGACCATGCGCTTAAAGTTTACTACAATTGTTTACAAGGCACCTTATTTATTATTTTAGGTTCTTCGACATGAGGAATTTGAGAAAGGATGTGAAGCAGCCTGTAATGGGTATGAGTCTCTGAAACATCGTTATTGTTGTTCGTTGTTATTCTTCTTGTTGTTGTTGTTATTCTTCTTGTTGAGAACTTAAATTTCTTCAGATTGTTGCTTAACCCTTGAATTGATTCTGACATAATATTATGCAAATAGAGCCATGTGGTTGTCTTGTTTCCACCATAATATTACGTCTGGGTATTTATTTGCTGGTTTGGGTTGTACAGAAAGGAAACTCAATTCCATTATACAGTAAGTTTATAACCCTTTTAATGTCTGGTATCCCCGAAAATAATTAAAATAACCACTTATATGTTTGCTCTTACGGTTTTTTCCAGGGGGTTAATTATTGGAAATAAAAGGGAAAATGAAGTTGGTAAAAGCTGAAACTACCCTCTGGGTTTTCTTAAAATAAAGTTTCCAGGAGAAAGTTGATATTTCACTGAAATTTTCCAGGACTCAAACATACTTCAAAACAAATCTTTACAAATCCTTAAATTGTTTATAAATTCTATAAATTGTTTATCACAATTTCTGCAGAGTCATAAAATCTAGTAAAATAGCAGTGCTGTAGAATAAGTCAACAAAATTTGAGACCAATGAAAACAAGTTACCTGCAGAGTTGGATTGTTTTGATTGCTTCCATAAAAATGAGGAATGTCAAATATTGAAGAGCACGGCAATGCAGATAACAAAACTAAAAACTAAAGGCCATACATATGTAACACTCTTTCTCTCTGATGTTTGTTTTGGACTAGTTTAAGAACATAGCTAAAAGCCTATGCAAAAACTTTCCCCATACTTGATAGGAAACAAAACAATTGTGATTACATATCAAGATATTACTCATTAACATTTACAGATACATTCAATCTACAATAAATCAAAAACATTGTTATGAATGTTATGCTGTATAACTCCACATAGAAAATTTGTTTTGTTTTGTTCCATTCTTTGTTTACCATTCTCATATTTAGTGGCCTCCTTATAAGCCATTATTTATTTGATACTATAAAATAAAATTGTATATTATTTTTGATGTTATATCATATGGTGTTAATATAATCGAAAAAGTACTACCAGACACAATGGACAAAACACAATTCCACAGAGAAGCATGTTACATTAGAAAGTTTTATCCGATCACGTAACATTTACCAAATCTTTAAAAGGGCATATGTTTTGTTCAGGCCTGTCGTAATTGCCGTAATGACAAATAGAGTATACATAATACATTTTTTGTTTACTCAGTCATAAAATGCAGAATTCGCAGGGTTTTTTCTTCTTGTGCCAGTCAGATACATAAGAACAAAAAATGCAAAAAAGAGAAACTTGAATTAATTCTGTGTTTACAGACCTTTTTTGAAATTGACACCACAGAAAATTGCATTCATCGTTTTAATTTGCAGGGATAATAATTATGAAATTCGAATTTGTTACCAAAAATTACGTTTATAATATAGAATTTACCACAAGCATATTTTGAAAAAAGAAGTGTTCGCAAATGTTTTGAATTTTAAGAAATCTAGTAAATAATCTCAGATTTTTTCTGTGGATATAGAAATGTTTTGAATTTTAAGAAATCTAGTAAATAATCTCAGATTTTGACTGTGGATATAGATTTCAGTTTTCGGATTGCTGTTTTGACTTGGAAGTTTCAATACGAAGAAAGACTCTGGGAACGAGGTTGGATTTTGTTATTGGAGTTCAGGTAAGTGTTTTCAAGGAATATGAAATAAGTAAATAAGAAAATTTATAAACGCAATTTCCAAAAAATGTATATTTACTTTTATTCTCATTCAGTCCTTATGATGGTAAATGGAGCAAGACGATGATTGGATATGGAGACGAAGCTAGTCATTTTGTTATTGAACTCACATACAACTATGGAATTAAACATTATAAGCTGGGAAATGACTTTCAGGTTAGTTAGTTAGTTAGTTAGTTAGTTAGTTAGTTAGTTAGTTAGTTAGTTAGTTAGTTAGTTAGTTAGTTAGTTA
>JANTOQ010376351.1:0-12139 GCA_027564595.1 Bythotiara depressa
ATGACATGATAAATATATCATATCATTATGAATTCCAATACTGGACTGACAAATGCTAATATCTTCCATTTAATTATCAAACCTGATTTGAAAAACAGAAGTGTCATCAACAAATAATTTTATATTCCTAATAAACCTATTAGGAATGTCATATAAATTGGAAAAATAAGGGACAAAGAATTGAGCCTTGAAGCACCCCAGCTAAAATATATTTCTAAGATGAAGTCTGACCATTTAGAACAACTCTTTGCATTTGATTTGATAAGAAACTTTTAATGAGGTTTAAGAGCGAACCATCAACACCATATCATTTCAGCTTATAAAGCAAACAGTCATGCCACGCCTTATCAAATACATTAGATATGTCCAAAAGCACACCATGTGTATCAAGAGGGGGAAGCATCAATAGTATATACCCTGACTGGTAATATAAGAAATATCTTTCCACAGATAGCTAGTAAGGAGATTGGTCTGTTGCGTTTACTTCTTTTTTTTGTACAGGTACAAAAATTATTTTTTTGCATGGGTACAACATTAGTCTTTTTCCATTGCTTTGGATAAAGGAAAGATTTAATTATTTTTTTTAATGCAAACAGTGATATCATCCCAACCGTGGGCTTTATTTTCATTCAGTGAATGGATAGCAGAAATAATGTTATTATTATTAAATATGATTTTATTTATTTTAGCATTGGTTTCATACTCGAAGGAAGGTAAACTCACTAGAATTTTGAACTAGTGTACTTGTTGGGAAGATAGTCATTAAATGAAGAGTCTTTTTAAAGTGTATTATTGGTGCAAAAGAATCGTTCGATATTAATATATGTATCATTCAATGATCATGAAACATTGCTGAGGGAAAACATCACTAAAACATATAAGAAGGTACCACACAAGCTGGAGTGTTCCATACATTTGGAAGCAAAATGTATAGCATAACAAATCAAACTTTAGCCAAAACACATAACTTTGAAAGACCCTAAAGATAACTTCCGGTCAAAGCCATCGTGTCGTTTGATAAATCCGTCAAAGAACTAACTTGTTAAAGTAAAAACATAACTGAACATATAAATAGAGATCTTATTTATTTATTTCTGAATTTTTAAATGAACTGCTATCACTATGTCTTGTGTAAAAAAACAAAAAACAAACAAAAAAAAACACACAAAAAACAATTAAAAAATTATGATACAAATACAGAGTAGTTTAAAAAATAATTAAAGTTTAAAATCCTTAAGTTTTTGTTTAAATTCTGTAAACATTGTGGACTGTCATACGTTAAGTGGTAGGTCGTTATATGACTTTGTGCCCAAAAAGTAGAAGTTATTTCTTGCAAGTTCTAGTTTTATTCTTGGCATATGTATCATATTCTTGTTGTTTCTAGTAGTTTTTCGATGCTAATATAACTCGATATAACTGATAAAATTGCTACATGTACTACCTTCTATACATTTTCGGACTAGACAACAGGTGTGTTTGTGTTCATAGTGTCTTTTATTTTCGGAAGTGTTACAGGGGTGTTTTTACTTTCCCTGTTAACCACTTGGAAAGCACGTTTGTCTAATGATGCTAGCTTTTGATTTTGACTGCTTGTAAGGTTCAGATTGATTATATAATTTAGCTTAAGTAAAGGTAATACCATCATGATAAAGATACTCTGAGCCGCATCTAGCTGACATGAACCGAAGTCTAGATGATGCTTTTTTGTATGATTTGTTAAAGTTATCACTCAAGCCTAAGCTTGGGTCAAGCGTTGAACGCAGGTACTTGTAACGAGTTGTAAAATGTATATCATTATCTCTATAATTTAAAGAAAGTTGCTGGGAATCCGTTGCCAGTCTTTTTCCAGCACCAAACAACATTGATTCTGTTTTAATTTTCTTTAAGTTTATAACAGGTTAATTTTTCATAAAGTAACTTGCAATGTTCTTCAGCTCAAAGTTGAGATTGCTTTTGATTTCTTGGAAAGATGGGCTGGCAAAAGAAATTACAGTGTCGTCAGCAAATTTGATTATACGAGTTCTTTTTAGGTTTGATGACGAATCATTAAAATATAATAAGAATAACAGGGACCCAAGTATCGATCCTTGAGGTACCCTGCAACAAAAATTTCCTTTTTCAAATAGTACGCTGTCGCACGATACAAACTGATTGTGATTGAATAAGTACTCAGTAAACCACTCTAGTTCCTGATAATTTATTCTGTACATAGATAATTTTTACAAAAGATTGCTGTGTCCTATGGTATCAAATGCTTCCGATAGGTCAACGAAGACAGCACCAACCATTTTCCCATTGTCTATCTCCTTTCTGACATTGTCAATAAACAAAATTGCAGCCAGCAAAGTCGATGGTTTTTGCCGGTAACCGAATTGATATTCTGATAGCAAATTATTTATTTCCAAGTATTCTATCAATTGATTGTGTACTGCTTTTCCCAGTAATTTAGACAATATTTGCAAAATTGATATGAGACGGAAATTATCTAATTTGGAGTGTGATCCAGATTTGAAAATAGGTGTTATTATAGCATTTTTCTACTCAGTTGGTACAGTGTTGGTTTTCAAAGAAAGATTCACGATGTAACATAATGGTTTTGATATTTCTGATGCACTATCTTTGAGCATACCTGGTGGCAGGTTGTCGATACCAGTTGCCGACGTTTCAGTTTCTTAAGTTCTTTTTCAATGTAAATTTTAGATACATATTTAAATTTATCTTCTACAAAATAGGAGGGCTTAGAGTTATTCTTGGAGTTAACTGGAAATACGTTTTTAATTGCTTTCCAAAATTTACATGGATTTGCAACGTTTTCAAATAATAACCTTTTATGGTAAGAACACTTGACGAAGCGAATCATATTTATACATTGATTACATAAATTCTTATATAGCGACCAATGTATTTCGGGATTTGTTTTCCCGGCTTTTCTAAGAATCTTATCCCTTGCATTCATCAAAGATTTTACCTCCTTTGTCAACCATGGGAAAAAATTCAACAAATGGAAGAACACAAATGATGCCATTGTTTTATTTAAAAACATTACTGATAAGAAAAATTGTTCATTTACCCAGTTAGACATCAAGAACAATCAAACATTGTAGAAAGTCTTGTTATTTTAAAGAACCATAGAAAAAGAAATCAACTAAAATAAAAGTCAAAGTTCTCTAAAACGATATTTCAGCACTTATTTCAGTCTTCATCATGTACCTGTGTCAGTAGAACTGCTCTAGTAAAATGATGAATTTGGCCCTTCTGGTAGAGGGAGCTGCTCTTAAGACTAACTTCTGGTAAATTGAGGTGTCCTAAAAGATACATTATCTGACTTCCTGTCAAAATTAGGTGTTCTAAGAGGAGATAAATCTTTCCAGGTAAAATGAGCTGTTCTAGAGAACTAGTCCTGCTTTCTGACAGGTGCTCTAAAGAAGCCTAAATTATTTTCTGGATTCACTGCCAAGTATACATTTCCTGTAAGTTAAGAACACCTATTTTCTTAGAAGTACTCTGTTGATTGCTTCTGTGTCCAAGTTTGTAGTTACCTATCTTAACACACAAGGAATGATGAATGATCAAACATACCTTATTTAGAGCACATATAGTTCCATCTGCTGCTGGGTAAGAACTAGAGAAGCACTTGTCTGGGCTGGCAGGGTTTGTACATGAAAGCTTGTAGCATGTATCTTCCATCTAAAGTAATTAATTCATACAATCATCAATTCAATTCAATTTTTAAACCTGTTGGCTATTAAATTCCTATAAATATTCACATCACCTTATTTTTATTGCATATCCTTGAACCTGTGCCAAACTGCATCTCACATTGCTTGTTGATTTCATACAAAACACCAGGCTTGTTATCCATCTTGTCGTAGTCAACTGAACGTTGTTTTACTGGAAGGTCATTCAAACAACGAGATTGTGGTTTTCTGAAATATAAGTAAACTTTTTTTTATAAGAACCATGAAAGGATCTAACTGATTCTCTGCACTTATTTTTCTTTAATTTTAATTTTAACATGATGAAGTATCATAGAATTCCGAAACTAAACAAGTAGGCACGTTTTTTGAAAGGCTATTAAAAACCTCCGATAGTAGGCGCCCCTGAAAATATTTAGTAATTTCAGTGTTAAATAGCTTATTTAATCACTCTGGGGGAGAGAATGGGATTAACAAAAAAGATACAGTAGATTAAAGATAACAGAATCACTTTTTTACTCCAACATAAAGTGCTAAATAAGTTCACTAATTAAAGTTCATTAAGTTCATAAGTTCACTAAATAAGTTTAATAATCACTTTAAGTGATCACCACTGTTTTCACTGTCGTCATAACCCAAACTGAGAATCAATTTCCTCAACATGGACAGAGGCACCAATTTCGTAGTTCTCCAAATCATTGATATTAATCTCATCATCAATGTTTCCATCAGTGCGGAGAGCAATACCACATTTAAAAAATGATCATACTATTGTTTCCTTCATACATAGACAAACATCTTGCCACATACAACCAACCCATTTTGTAAATAGGACTCGTCCAGCTAGAAACGATTCCACATTTGCAGATATGTGCTCTGTAGTTAGTCGATCAACTGTATTCTTAAACTCGCTATTCACCGCAATGTCTAATGGCTGTACTTTGCTGGTAGTACCTGGGAGGAACCATAACATTCGTTGTGTCTCCATTCCTTACAGTGGATTTAACTTTGTCTGTTGTTTGACCTTTATGCTCATCATACACAAGCAATCTAGAATGTTTCTCTGTCGTAAAAAATGTTCCCAGCTATCTAAAAAAAGCATTTTAGCTATTCATCTTGGAATTTCACAACCACTCGGCTGTCATACTGCTGTTTCTCCTTTTCTGGGATTCTCAATCCAGTGCCTTTAAAAATAAGAAGTGGTTTGACTCATGGTACTCCATCAGCTAATACTGTCAACTGGACAGTACACTGCCTTTTATCTTGCCCACTTCCTGTAGTTCGACACCAAACAGTTTTCTCACCAGTAGATGCATATGTAGCAAGCACCATTTGTGTTGAAACAAAACTCTAATGGAGTCTGGTCAGGTTTGCTATATCAGCGTCCAATTTCAGGAAAGGCAGATTTCCAACCACTTCCAACTTTTCTGAAATGAAATTTTAATTGACGAATTTTCAATTAATCTTTGATCCATCAGTTGTACATTTTCGAATTTAATTCATGGTGATGTCAGCTTTAAACTCTCTAGCAGCTTTGGCTTTGTTATTGTTTTTTAAATAATTAGAGGAACTCAATTTTTTGTTCTCTTGTCCACGGCTTTCTAAAAAATGCATCCTCTCCAGTACTTGAGTCAGTTGTGCATTTTCAATTTCCTACAAGACCACACCCATTGTTGTTGTCAATAGAAGAAATATAATCTTCACAAGTAAATATTTGAATAGCTAGCAACATTTTAAAACATTCCAATATAACAATTGAATACAACATTGGAATAAGACATTCGAAATGAAATAGATTAGACAATGATTACAAAAGTATTTTTTAATGTTTTGGCAACAGTATGTCAGGAAATAATTTCAACAGGTGAGAGATCTTACATGGCGTCAGTTTACAAAAGATTTTGTGCAATTAACTCTTTAGTTAAAGGAGACCATGTATACCACAGTCATAAAAAATAAACTCTATCTACATCTGTATCCCAGAGCCGAACAACGCTCACTCAAAGAATGTGATATTAGTGCAGAAAACAGTCTTGAAAAACTGGGAGATAATCAGTCATGTCCCAGACAAGTTAGCTGTAGTGATATTTAAACTATTAGTCGATTAGTCCATGATTTAATTACAGTGACATGTCGCATTACAGGACAATCAAGGCCCACCATTGAAGGAATGTGGGGTGCAGGGAGGCAGTATTGAAATACTTTACATCTAAGACTTTCAAGTTTTAAAGGGAAAAAATAAAGAGAAGAAAGAGCTGAAATATAAATTATCTTTGTTAAAAGACAACAGATCATGTATTATATGAAATCATAAACATCCGAAAAATAATCAATTTGTGTTTACATTTTCCCTTTTTCTCTACAAACGATTTGTCACTACCCGATAGTAAGCGCCCCTAAAAGTAGGTGGAATTTCCATGTTAGGAAGTGTTTTCTTAATATTATTTTGTATTTCTTCATGAGAAGGACAACATAGGAACATTAGGATAGAAATCATTTTCAGCTGCACTGATCAAGCTACATTATCAATGAACCAGTTTGAACCAGTTTTAAGCAACAGCAGAAAACGTTGCTTCTGAGATGTTTATGATTTCATATAATGTAAAATAAAATACAAATCAAATACATGATCCATTGTCTTTTAACAAAGATAATTTATATTTCAGCTCTTTCTTCACTGCAGCTGAAAATGATTTCGATCAAATCATCACTTATCTGCTTGTCAATTTTGATGTTTGATTTACATTTTGTTAAAGATGAATATGTTTTAACTGTTTTTGTTGTAATGTAGCATCATTGTGTTTTGCTATACACACACCTGTAGCATCATTGTATTTTGCTACACACCCACCTGTTGCATCATTGTGTTTTACTATACACCCACCTGTTGTATCATTGTGTTTTACTATACACCCACCTGTTGCATCATTGTTTTGCATATATTCTAATGTTACTACATCCAACTGTTGCATCTTGGTTTTACTTAATAGTTTTATTTAGTGTGATTTTGATGTATTTACATTATATGTAATTGTGCATATTCAATTCTTGAAAAACCACAGGACTGTTTAGTAAACTTTCAAAATGATACACTGTTCTTTCTTATTTTTCTTTCAAAATAATTTGTTATGATCTGCTCACAAGAACAGTAGAAATATTTGGTTTCAGTTTGTGGTGATTGCCTTCAAGTGAAATATTACATGTACAGAAAACTACACTCCTTGGGTATTATTGTTAAAAGAGCAACACCGTAAAATTAATTTGTAATAGATAGTGACAAAAAGGCTTTTTCAAATATTTATGTACAAAATAGGTACCCTTCTAAGAAATATGTAAAGTCCTTAGTCAAATAGTTTATGTAACCTTTTTCATGTTTTCTTCTCCACTTACTCACAAAGTTTGGTAATGTTCACATTTTCATTCTCCATTTTGATTACATTATTAGAGTAAGCATGTGTAATCAGAACAATAAGGCCATTTTTCACTGACTGAGTTAATGTGGCTTGACTATTTTAAAAATGACTGACATGACAAATCGTATAGCATTTTCCCATCTTACCATGTATAGTCTATGGGTCAGATGTAAAAATGTTCTGGTATTGAATGAGGAATTATAAGATTGACACAAATTATTTATTAACATTGCAGTTTGAGCAATGTGGTAAAGCTGGAGACTCAGATTTCACTTGTGAGTACTAACTATTGTATGTATAAGTAATAACTAATTGAAGTTACAACATTCTAAAAAATAACTCAATTATTAGACAATTGTATTGCTGTTTTCAGGCACAGATCGAAGGGTGACCAAAAGTCTTACTTCATCTGCTCTTCATGATTTCCAAAAAGAAATATTTTAGTTTCCTAACAAATTAATGAAAAAATATGACAAAATATTTCTTACAATACAAAAATACAACAATAACAACTAAAACTATTTGACTCTCTTACATGTGTTTTCCTTATAATACTCATCTTAATAATGTTTGCTACCTTGATTTCCACTATTTTAGCTATAATGGAGTCCCCATATATTTGCTAAGAAACTGATGGTGATTCATGTTCTTGGTATATTTGCTTTTTCAAACACTATGTACTTTTACCTATATGTACTACCGAATGGGGACTGGGGCGAGTTTCATGAAACCTTTTACAAATTGTACATTTCCTGACTAAGGCTTGTAAAATGGATTTGGTTTTCATTATCCTTATGTTCATTGGCAAATTGGGTCTTGAAGTTCGTTAACAGTTATATAAGAAACAATTAGATGCCATGAGAATAAACTGGTTCATTTATAATAGATTTTGTTGCCATCAGTTTAAACTGACACCAGTAGCAGATGGGTGGGTACATGTTTTTTTGTAAGGTTCAGTGGTGATATCGGTAAAATAAAAGTGGAAAAATTGATGTTTTACTTAATTTATCCTATCCATCCAGGAGGAGGCACAATTTTCCTCTTTTTAAGTACATTTTTGGCCTCCCCCAAGTACATATTGGGCTGATTCTGTAAGACCGTTTATGCTACTGATGAGATGAAATTGTCTGAATTCTTCTCAAATTCTACTTAACACCTTTTGGTGGTATTTTTGGGTTCCGCCGCCTTAGTTCATGTTGGGGCTCTATTCCCAAGTGGTACTATTGGTAAAAAAAATCTCAAAAATTACATTGGTGATTGGTGGTAGAGCCACTTGCGAAATTAAAAAAGAACATGAATTTGGAGACATTGCACTACCTAAAGACTCTTCCTGATATGTCTTTTGATGCATCAGATGCAGAAGAGTCTGAGAACGATCCTGGTCAGGGTAAAGGTGGTTAAAGTCTTTATTAATCCTGCAATAAACGTGAATGGAGAAAACAGTGACGTCGATTCAGGTCCCAGTAATTTCAGTCGAAACCAACTATTATCTGCAGCAACTTTACTAATTAAAACCTGCAAAGGAAAATTGGTTTATGGAGATGATTCAGATTCAGACAAAGGTTGATGTCCAGTCTCCTCGTCGTAAACAAAAAACACAAACTTTAACACCACAGTGGAGACATACAAATTTGGCAAAAGCACAATATAAGCACCGATGGAAAGAAGCGCCATCAAAACTTGATACCCAAGACAGTCTTGCCACTGATGAGTCAATGGGTCCTTACTGTGGCTGCCATGGGAAGAAACAGTACATTCATGGCAAACCTATCAAATTTGGTTTCAAGGTGTGGGTAGCTGCCACTCCAATAGGATATGCCATACAGTTTTACCCCCACTTTAGAGCAAGGACGACTGATAAAGATCTACATCTGGGTGGATCTGTTGTCAATAATTGAGTTAGCTTCCTTCCACCCTATTTGACACTCCAGTATCATGTCATTGTTGACAATTTTTTCAGAAGTTTGAAGTTACTCCATCATCTTGCAGGAAACGCAATTGCAGCTACAGGGGCAATTAGAGCCAATCGTTGTGAGAATGCACCTATACAGGATGTCAAAAAGTGGAAAAGTTGGAATTATATGACATCATAGTTGATTCAAATTCTGGAATAGCTGTCTCTTGCTGGAAAGATAATAAAGTTGTCACTGTTGCACTACATATATCAGTACAAATTCCTCTGGCTAAGGCCAAGTGGTACATCGTCAAGTTGAAATTGACCAACCACTCATGGTTCAATTCTACAACAAAAGTATGGGTGGAGTTGATAAACTAGACCAAATTCTCTTTTGCTACATGATAAATTTACGCAGCAAAATGTTGTGGTGGCCCATTTTCCACTTGTGTTGATCTCGCAGTAATCAATACCTTCCAATTATACTGTGCGCAAGATAACTTAGAGTCATTGGATCTGTTAGGATTCCACTGCTCTATTGCAAAGAGGTATATGTCAAACAGTTTCCACCTCCAAGAAAGGGTACCCCCATAATGGTGGCCAGCCTAATTTGTGGTTTGATGCAAGAGATCAATGGATTGCCAAGTGTACCCAACGACGATGTGCTCCAACAGGATGCTGTGGAATGACACTGTTCTTCTGCAAAAAATGCAATGTTGCTCTCCACCCTGAATGCTTTGAGGACTACCATGTGCAGTGAAGATTATATAATGGAAGATTGACTTACATTGTTGAGTAGTATGCATGTCCTGACCACCTCCTGCTGGAATGGGATACCTTGTGTTTTTTGGTATTATTTCTCACGAGATCTCCTGGAATTTCCATTCCAGGAGATCTCTTTTTTTCTTTGTTGAACTATTACTTACTAGAGTTGGCGGTAAATTGTTGTTTTTGCTATATGATGAGTCATTTGTCACTGGTCAAAATATTGTTTATATACATGGGCACCAGGTGCATCTTTTGTCCATAAAATAGCTGAAAGTTGTCCCAGAGGGTGAGAATTTATCAGGAAATGAATCTCAGTAGTTGATTGCTAAATAATGTGTGTCATATTCAATAGAGTAATATATTATTTTGAGTTTGAAGATTTTACTGAAACTGATCAGATTCTAAGCAATATTCAATTTATTTATATTTTTACCCCCGTTTTGACAGTTTATGCCCCCAGGTTCTGGCCATTAAATATTATTTTGGTATTTTTGTGACATATTTCTCTTGTATAACATTCATTTGCTTTAGTTCAAATAGATTAAGACATATGGGTATATATGTTTAGAAAAAACCCGTCAGACATTTGAAAAAAACCTGCACACATCTGCTACTGGCGTCAGTTTAAACTGACGGGTCTATTTTTCCCAATAAAATGAAAACACACTTTATTTTTTTTGTGATTTTGTGATTCCTTAACCTACTCACAAAAAAGCAGCAATAGAAAGAAATCTGCGTATGTGGGATATGGGTTAATAATCTTTGCTACCTTGATTCTATCATGATTCCATTTTCTTACATAGTCTATGCTACAGCTCCTGCATATAATGACATATATATGGTCAAAACACTGTTAATTGATTTGTTCAACATCTAGCCAATTTCACTCCACTTAACACCATAGCCTGTAACCCACTGTCCAACATAGATTAAACTTTACATCAAACTCTTCTATTGTGTTGGTTTTTTTGGAAGTCTAGAATTTCTATTGCTCCAACTAATGGTCATAATCTCATGCATTCGTAAACTTTATTACTGTTAACAATCATTTTACTTTATGTGTGAAAGCAAAAAACAGAGGAATAAAATTATAATTAGGTGAGATAATACTGTTTGAGAAAATAAAAGTGCTGCTTTTCTTTTTAAAGATACTTTGAATAGATAAATAGATGGCCATGATGGCATTGTGTTTTGGTCTTCACAATGTTCTTAGCTCGATCTTGAATGCTTTGAAGTTTCATTTTATATGATGTAGGTTGCTCTAGAAGAATGTTGCTGCAATAAGTAAGAATGGGCTGAATCAAAAGATTGTAAATATTCTATATTCTCAGTAGTATAATGACTGATGTTTACTCTAATTCTCTTTAACAACTTAACTTGTGATGAAGCTCGTTTAAAGGAGTGGTTCCGTGGATTTCACATTTTCAAATTTCAACAAAAATGGATTCAGCACACATGAATTAGCCTAGAAAAAGTGGAAAATGAACAATCCTCATAGACCCCAAAAATTACTGTTAACGTTTCAGTTTTAAGCTGTTGAAAGTTGTGGTTTTGAATTATGAGTTATAGACAATTCATGTGACATCATTGATGTCAAACTTCATTCATGAGCAGTTGCTGTATACATGTTAGTGAAAAATTGATATACATTTTAGCTTTTGTAGAGTAAATTATGTATAGGTAAAATAAGATAAATGCACCACGATTTACTGTTCTGCCGTGGATTACAAAAGCATTCAAGCAGCAAGAAGAAAAAAGAAAAAAGGAAGGCATATGATTTTACCGCCTACCGCGAGATGAAAAATTTAAGAAAATATGGTTGAATAACTTAAAAAGAGCAAAACACCAAAAGATGACAGTATAAGAATCTGTCATTTACACTTTGATTAGCAGTGCTTTGAACAAGATTTGAAGATTCTCTATGTCTTTGTATTTCTTACATCACTTTAAAAGTTTCCTGTTTCTTCTAACATTTCTTTTTTAAATTCATTGCATTTTCTATTATAAATTTTGTTAATTAATTGTTTATCTTAAATTAATCCGCGATGTAACATTTATAAGGTAACTTTCATAACGAAACATCTTAAGAAATTAAAATTTGTAAAACATAATATATATATTGCACATCTATTGTTTCTTTTCATTTCTTTTTATTAAAATTGAAAACATTTTACAATCTAGCTAAAATAGATTGTATTATGATTGGTGTGTCAGATAATAAGTTACAAGCATGAGTGAATGTGTTTTTTTTACAGATTATATATAAACTAGTTTATATAAATATTTTTGAGAATGCATAAAAAGGAATAAAAACAAACCATGACAAAGTTTTTATGGAAGATTCACAAGTTCATATATGGAATTCTTAA
>JANTOQ010376462.1:0-21322 GCA_027564595.1 Bythotiara depressa
AAAGTTTTTACAAATAAATTGTCTTTTTCCACGTCCGAGCACATCAGCGGTAAATATCTATGCATAAATCTTGCTCAGAGAAATATTTACTGAAGTGCCGAGTTGAAACAGATCTTAACATTGACCGTTGCGAGCCATTTGTTAGGTGAACGAAGTTTTGTAAGACAAAGATTTACATGGCTCGAGTAAATCATACAAGCTACTGATACACCCACCCACCCACCCACAAGGGAACGAAAGATTTGTTCGAAATAAACAACAGTCAATATAGCAGATAGTGACTGTACTAAGTTTGGACAATTTTGCCAGATAATTATAGTAATACCCGGAATGTAGCGGTTTTGTCACTTATCTAACACCGGAATAATGTCCGTTACTGTGCGAATATGCTAATACAGTGAAGTGCGTTTGATGACCAATTTTTTCTTCATACGCAGACTATTCCATTAAAATTAGTTTCAAATGCAGCAAGATGTAACACTACGTCATTCCATGTTATTGTATATAGTCAAAACCCGTTATTTCGAACCCTCTCGAGTGAACGAAAAATTTGTTCGAAATAATTTTGCAAGAGTTGGTGAGCTAGGGCCTTAAAATTTTGGTTCGAAATAACGAAAGTTCCAAATAAAGAGTAGTAACAAGTGAAATAATTAGAATTAAAAATACTTCCACAAATACCGTATCGCTAACCACACTAACTTTGTACGGTTTCCCCCTCTTCCCGTCACGATGGCGATGTTTTTGTCCATGCAATCAGAAATAAAGCTTAATAATATACTTTTCACAGGGATTCTCCCTTCGAAAAGTCAATCAGATAACATGAAAATATCGTCCAAATAGAAATTATGCAGCGTAAAAGCAAATTGAGCATGCGCAACAACGTTCACTCCGCCCGCCCGCCCGCCCGCAAGGACACAAACACACTAATGGAAATCGACTTTTTAAACTACAATAAGAAACATTACACGAAAACGAGACGAAAACCTAATTGTGACCTTGAATCGGAGAATAACAGTATATTTTGAATTTCACATATTCTATAAACACTAGTTCCAGTCTTAACATCATTTTCAAATTCTTCAAATTCTTCAAATTGCTAAAGCTTCCTAATCTCTCACCTCCCCGGAACGGAATCAAATCATTGCACATTTCTTTGCTACTTTGCTTTTTCCAGGGGGTTAATTACTGGAAATATAATGCATAATAAATTTGGTAAAAGCAGATAAGACCCCCTGGTTCCTCTAAAAACACCAAAGTTTCTAATGGGATGTTTGATATAACAAGGAGGTATACTCATGCAATAAACGGTTAATTGTATAAAGTTTGTAGTGTAATTGTAGTTATACCTCGGTTAATTGTATAAGGTTTGTAGTGTAATTGTAGTTATAACTTCAACTTTATTTGCTTCTCTCGATAACCTATAAACTAAGGGGCGAAATTTAAGAAACATATATTAAACGACGAGAGAAATATTATGAAAATTGAATAAAGTTTTTGTGAGCATCAGTTAACTACAACTGTCAGAAGTTTAGCTCCAGTCGTCAACAACACGAAAATAATGTGAGCAATTATCAACAAGGAAACTTCAAAGTTCTCCAGTGTTCGAGTTATGACGTTATACAGATTAAACGCAATAATGCCTGGATACACCTCTTGCATACTGTAAATTTCCTAATAGTAAGACTTGTAATTTTATGAAGAAGCATCCCATTACAACGTCCTTGGCTACGGTGCATATTTCAGAAATTTGCGGCAATGAATCAATTTTTATCGAAATTTCAAAATATTTTTCTTGTCTGGTTGATGCGTTATTGACGTGTCATATCCCAAACAACCTGTTGTCAGTGTGAAAATAGACATTTCTCGAAATGACTCGAAATGACGTCACCTCGATTCTTCTCCTCAGTTTCATGAAAAACAGATTTCAATTCGATTTCTTCTTTAATAATAATACTTTTACCTCATGAATATTTCAGAGTCATACAGCGAATAGATAGTCGTCGTTTATATAAGGGCCTGCATGTTGTTTACCTTTAGAACAATGTCTTTATTCAAGTTTGTATAAGCTTATTATGATTTTAAATTTGATTGACATATTCAAAAATAAATAAATCCATCCAAAAAATTAATTGGTTCTTATTTAACAATCAAGTCTAAATCTATTCGCATAAAACCTATGAATTGTTTGATAACGAATAATTTTTTGCTGACCATTGCTGATGTGATCACTTTACACAAAGAAAAATAAATCTTGCTCCGAGCAAGTTTATGATACTAAAGAAGATTATCTTTAAGCTTTTATAGCAATTTAAAAAAAAAGGTTTTGCATGATAAATATAAAATGTTTTAATCGTGTGCGTACCATATATAGAATATACTGGACATACCCCCTGGTTATTGTAAAAGACCTATTACAAACCTTTATAATTATATAAAAACCAGGAGGGTCTTATCACTTTTTACTAGCTTTATTTTTCCTTTTATTTTCACACTTTAACCCCCTGGAAAACTCAAAAAAGCAAGGAAATTAGTAATGATATAATTTATTACCCGGGGGCACCGTCACCTAAGTGTTAAAGCGAATTTTTCGATGGGGGATTCGAATCTTAACTCTAAGTCTTATCTTAAATACTCTAAATCTAAATAAATTTAAATAAATTTTTACTCGAATTCGAGTAAAGTTTATACCGGTAAACAAATTAGAATCTGATCTTCGTTTTTTTATGTTTAATGTCTAATTCGGTCTATTGTACAAAAAAAAAGACCAGATACTTTCCTACGCGGCGCCTGAAAACCACCGGAATGACATGCTAAGATGTGAACGATATGTGAAATAAATATGAAAAAATAAAAACAAATAAACAACAGAAGTTAATACAGCATTGAAGCTTTTAGTTCATCTTTCTTTATTTCTTTATTCCATCATACCGCAAACTGCCAATTATAAACGCAGGGCTTAATATCTCTGCTAGTAAGCAATTCGGTTGCCTTAAATGTGGATGGGCTTATACGCCGCAGGGTTGAAAATACGTGGCTTATATACGGCAACTTACGGTAAATGGAAGTGAAACATATGACAAAGTGCCACTTGAAAACAGATCTATGGCCTCGTAAATAAATAAAAATATTCTAAAATGAGCACCAAAAAAACAAGAAATAAAACTGATCGATTTCCAGTCAGTTTTTCTCTTGAGAGAGTTTTATACTCTCAACCTTTTACTCAAATAATTTGTTAAATAACATAAAAATATCCGGAACAAATTTTATCTTTTATATATATATCAAACCCCCGTATATTAGTTTTATAGAAGTGTAAACAACCTTTCCTATAACAATAAAATAATAGAAAAACAATCGAGACATGCGTTAATGAGAAATACGGGGGAGAGAGTTGGGTTTAAATTGAACGATGCAAAAAATGCTTTCGATACAAAAAGTCCATAAATAAGTAGAAAAATTTAATTTATTTTCTTTTTCCTTAGAATTGTGATTCCATCCTCCGCCATTTCTTCTACAATGCATCTTGGGATCCAACCTTTAACCTCGCGTGATTCACCAAGTACAACTTGCCCTAAAGTAAAACAATATAAATAAGTTGCGTTTCCTGACACAAGGGAATTTTTCCAATGTGTGGAAATGTTTGACAAGACTAAATTGGTTCGCTATAACTTGTAGGTATAATGCTGATCTCCATTAAGTAGAGTTTTCCATGATAGATAGAGGTACCTCTAATAAAAAGGGTTTATTAACTAAAATACAATAATAAAAACCGTGTTTTAAAATACAATACAAAATACAATAAAAGGCAGCAATAAAATCAATGTAGAATTTTAGGTCAATTTTATATAATACGCGCATCATCGCAAGCGATTCCAAAGTCTTCTACCACTTCAGACTGATTCTTTGCGGTGGAATTTCGGCTCCCTCTCAGGCACATTAGACTTGCACGTAGTACAAGAAAAGACAGTTTAATGCGAATCCATGCAATTACATGCTCAAAGCTTTCATCTGATTTCGTTGCTATCTTATCAGCAATGTTTATGAAACATCAAACTCTCAGGACCTTCACCTCCGTTTATATAGAAGACAAATGGAGTGGAAGTACCATGTTCAACATTCATAATACGTTGGTTATATTTACGCTTTTTTCTCCTTCTTGCTTACAGAAAATCTTTTCGGGACTTATATGGATTTGTGACTCCGAGTTTGTGTTTGGGACGCGAATATCGAAAATTGCATTCTGTCCAAAACGCCAGACACCTCATGCTCTCATGACAGATCTTGAGCCATCACCTGTTTCTCCAATAACGTTCTCTCCATTGAGATGTTGAACTGGTGACTCGGTTTCGACATCAACGAGAACCTTCCTTAAAAGGTTCGCCTCAAAGTCACGGATATTGTTGTGCCGCATGATGACGAATCCTCCACGCTTGCAGTTCATTGCATGGTTGATATTAAATACTTGACCGCAAGGGAATTTTGAAGGAAGTCCGAAAAGGTCCTTTGCGTAACGCAAAGTAAGAGAATCACAAAATTCACCATTTGTTAAAGTGAAACCCTGGTCTTTGAGTGGTAATGTGCTGAGCCAATTTGAGGCACCTTTTGGTTTGGCATGACTAACGGCACGCATAGGTTTAACAGGCAGGGACTGCTCAATCCTTTCGATTTTCTCAGCTAGGGTGATGGTAAGTTTTGGCTCTGCTTCCAGTCTCGCTCGTTTAACACTGTCCTTATCGCGTAACGTATTTGATTGTAATATCATTATGGTCGCGAGAGGTGCTGTTATCGTCATAGACGCTTCGAGATCTGAAATTGCTTTCTCGGTATATATTGGAATCCCTAATCCACCACTGCGGATTGGAAGAGAAAACAATTCTCTTTCGTCTGGGGATATCGTCGTACCGAAAAGCGCAGGTAAACACTCTTCATTTAATACTTTGTCAAGCGGTTCCATGTAAATTTCCATTCCGGGGTATTGTTCGAAGGAAGTAGCTAAACCGATGTTGCTCGCCGTGAATGAATGCTTATGCAGCTTGGGACATGGATTTGGCAAACTCTGAAAGAATCTTCAGTAAATCACACCCTCCTGTTACTTTTTCTGTGGCAAAAACAGTTCTGAAGTCAACACTTCCGATGGCTGCTCCCAAGGGTCGTTTACCCTAAATCGTATATTTAATGGCGGTATTAGAAAACAAGCTCTTAACATACTCTATTTTGCTAGCGTCCTTTAGTATCAGTCAAGATTTAGATTCATTTATACAGTATCGAATTTAGGACATTCGGTTATTATAGTGTCCCACCATAGCTTTAAATTAGTCAATGAAGTGGCTACAGTGGCATCATCAGCTAACCATACCTGTTTCATTGATGGGGAGATCATTTTCAGCGTATCTTGCAGAGGCTTTGTGCCAAGGGCATAAACTGCCATGGCCAAATTATCGCCTTGAGTAGTTCCTTCTTTTGATAATAGTTCTTTTCCACTAGAAACTACGAGTCGTGTTGGCTCTCGGTAGGTGTGTTAATTAGAATGGATGAGAACGCTGGGCATATTATTCTGATGTTATGCAAAGGTACTTGCCGGTTCAAAGAATTAAAAGCATTGCTAGCATCGACTAGGATTATGGCCTCGGTGTCATGATCGTGAAATATTTCTCTCATTTAGTGGATGGCTGCCTCAGCACCACCTTTCAAACCGGTTGCAGATTGTAACGGGCCAGAAGCTTCCTGAATATCGTCTTTGAGCACTCAGCCAATAACTTTACCGATTAAGCGACGAAGTATTTCTCTTATGCCAATAGGGCGAATGCCTGGGTTTTTGTTTAATGGTATGAGTCGGCAAGATGTTAGCGGTTCAATAGACTTTGGATCAACGATTGCGCCAGCTAATTTTTTTGCAAGTTTTGCTTTCTTCGCGAAGATCTTTTCCTTCCTCTTATATTTGGAACTTAACAATATGTTACGATATTGATCCGCATCTAATTGTGATGGACCCCCGGAACCATTGGTTAATCGTACTGCTCTCTGCATCATAACCTCGTCAATCGAATCAAAGTAGCTGATGGGAATGTTTTCGATTGGCCCATTTAGTAATGTGTTCATACTTATAGGACTAGGATCTGGATGCTTTTTTCTGTAGCTCAGTTAACACATTCTCGTTCATATCCAAAAACACCACTATCGCCTTCTTTTGTGTGAAACGCAACTTTAACATTCAGTGACTGATATTGAGGGGTTTTTAAAGTCAGTGTGACCACAGCGAAATTAAGCAAAACCACTTTTTAAGAACGCTCTTGAATATCACCATACTTCACCGAGTATAACATGTTCTTGAATATCACCATACTGCACCGAGTATAAAATGTTCCACTCAAGTTTTATGAAGATACGTAGGTATTCCAGTCGGTCTCGCTCATACAAAGGATAAAATAAATATTTAGATGTCTGCATTGCGTTGTCTGTTGTGTGTTCATGTTCTGCACATATTTTGACAACTTTAATTTATGTAAGGTGTGTTATTGAATATAATAATGAATAGAAAAATAAGTAAATAAAAAAATAAAAAAATAAATATTTACTGTACCATTTTTATGTCCACTTGCAGGAACTTCTTTTTCTCCATATAACCAATGTCTAAAAACAACACTTCAGCGTTACATATCTACTAGTTGCATTAGGGATATAAATTACTTCTCGTGACTTAATCGAGACTCGCGTCCGTCATATCACTATAATGAAAAGCTTAGCCAATTTGACATAAACAAGAGTGCCCCCGAAGGTAATCAAAGTACACATAAAGAGTTACATATAAGAAAGGTCAGGTGAGCTTTAACCCTTTAACGCATAGTGTCCCCGGAAAAGAATCAAACCATTGGTCATTTCTTTGCTATTTTGCTTTTTCCAGGGGGTTAATTATTGGAAATATAATATAAAATAAATTTGGTAAAAGCTCATAAAACCCCCTGGTTTCTCATGAAATTATAAAGGCTTTCAATAGAAAGCTTAATATATCCAGGAGGTATGGTTATGCATTAAAGGGTTAAAATATGTTGATGATTCCTATTCTCATTACAGCTTCAAATTATCTTTCAAAAATGTTCTTCACTTGTCCGACCGTAAATTAGAATTATTCCACAATAAAACCTTGTTAAATAAAATTGCTATCTTTGACATTTTTGTCGTGCAAATACTTAGATGGTTAAAAATTTCGGTAACTAGAATTCTCAAATTGGAGTTCCATTTGAACTCAAATGAACAAAAAAAAAATTAAATGGGAAATATAATGGCGGATGTAGCAACGTGCATTGTACTTAGCAACGTACATTGTACTTGGGAGCTTTAACAACGAGGTATTAAATCACAGAACCGCACTATTGATAAAAATATGTTAAGTACTAAAGAAGCTATCCTGTGTAAATAAATATTCGTAAATCAACAAATCTATGAATAAAATAATAATAACAATAAAGAAAGAAGAAAAGAAAAATACATAAAAAGAAAAGTATTTCACTTTTTCTTGACTTAATACATGCGGTAGGTAACTAACTACATTAGACGTAGACGCACTCATTCAAGACGGGACAGGGAGTGTCTCATTCAACATGGGTGGTTAGGAAGTATTTGCAATGCCTCAGAGTTGGCCATTTTGGTGGGCTTGTGACGTCATGAAACCACACATGTCGATGAAATAAGAACGCATTCTGAGCTTTTCGTGTTGATTCCAGGATAGGTCCGTATACTCGTTAATTGGTCACTTAAAGGTAAAGGGACTAGGCAAGAAAGGTGACTACAACCGCTAAATGATTGAAAGGTTAATCGAAAATGTTCTGTTTGTGTGATTGGTTAATCGAGAATATTCTGTTTATGGGATTGGTTATAAGAGAATATTCTGTTTATGTGATTGGTTAATCGAGAATGTTCTGTTTATGTGATTGGTTAATCGAGAATGTTCTGTTTATGTGATTGGTTAATCGAGAATATTGCTGTTTATGTGATTGTTTAATCGAGAATGTTCTGTTTATGTGATTGGTTAATCGAGAATGTTCTATGTTTATGTGATTAGGTGACTGACTGGATTTTGTATAAATAAGTGTTGTTAAACTATTATGCAATAAAGAATATTAATTGTACGTGTGGTGAAATATCAGTGTTTGCTCCGCAAATTATAGTAAAAATCAAGTTTTCATAGTCTGTCCAGCTTTCTTGTCTCATTTACTTCAATCAAGCCACAAAGAAAGCTTTGTAATCTTGATCAGAGCGCCTGGACAAAATGTCACGTGGAAGGTGAAAAGAAAGGTGAACGCAATAAGATTGTTGATTCGCTTGAAGAGCAATTTGAATTTGTGGTAACAAAAAGAAACAAATTCGAGGAGTAGCTGGCGTTTAAATTCCCAAACCTCAGGAATATTTACTCACTAATTATACCGTTGAAACATGTTTACAATCATGAAAATTAAGTGTACTTTTCAATGCATGGAATTAATTATATAATTTCTCAATTTACTTGCTGTTTTGATTTTTCCAGGGGGTTAATTATTGGAAATATAGGGTTAAATAAATTTGGTAAAAGCTGGTAAGACCCCCTGGTTCCTCGTTTAATTATAAAGTTTTTCTATAAGAAAAGCGGGAAAACGCTACGAAAATCACTGATTTCCAATTGTAGCGTTTCCAGGAATCTCGGCCTAGTTGAGTCACCAAAATTAACCAAAGATTAACTGAGAGGCAAAAAGAAAATTCGGTCAAAATATGGTCGTTCCATCAGAGAAATAATAAATCTAGGTATGAAACATACCTCCTAAATCTTGTTGCGTGTAGAACATCACCTGGTTCAACTTGAATGCGACCCTCTTCAGACCATGGTGAGTCATAACAAGCTTTTAAACCAAATTTATATGGAAACCAGGATCCACTGTACGGTATTTTAACTTCATATATTATCTATAAAATAAAACAAAAGAGAATTTAGTTGGATAAATAAAAACAAAACAGATACATAGATGCATGAGTTTAAATGGAAAATATTGACATTGACATTGTCAGTTCAGAAGAAATCGTAATTGCGCTCCCAACAAAATATACCCTTCTCCAGGCTTACAAACAATATATAATTGCTTCGCTGGATGCTTTTAAAAGGTGGTAGGTAAGAGAGCTCTTACCAGAGCAAAACGTGATATATTTTTTAGTGGGAAACTACATGTATGCTTTGCTAGATATATTTAACATCCATAACATTTAAATACTGTAACCCTAACCCTAACCCCTAACCCTAACATAACCCCTAATTTATACTCTAACCCTAACCTTAACCTAACCTTATATACATACCCATGTTTACTTTTTGTAATCAGACTGCACATACTCAAGAAAAAAGATTTATTGACTTGAGAAAGGTGTATTTGTGTTACGGGGAGGAGACCATCAATTAAAAACAAAATTGTCTGCTGTCACTTTGTCCTGACCATTACCCTAACCGACAAGTTAGTAATTAACTAATTGGCACTCGCAAGTTAATGGATCTGTAATTTAAATCAAAGCATGCACTTGAAGAACAGTAAATGCATGTTTTGATAATATTTTTGTTCTCTGGTTGGCTAACATTTTGACCAGACTATTACAATTCGATTTGACATTCATTTTAGAAAAACAGAAGAAGGTTGCAAAACAAATTACAAGGGTATTCTCATGTTAAATTAATACAGTTGGGGAGCTAAGAGGAAAAGTTTTCATTTGTTAACTAACTGAAAATTTTGATTCTGTTATATTATATATAACCTTATGCATATGTGCAGCATCAGTATGTCAACGTAACACATGCTGATCAGAGAAGACATGTTGTGTCTCTAAGTACAGGTATTTTTCTTGTGTTGTGCAACAAATATCTTTGAGAATAATTACTTTAAATCCATTCCTTTATATACCTTACATGTAGCTGTAGCAGTTAAGAATGAACACTTTACATGTAGCTGTAGCAGTTAAGAATGAGCACTTTACATGTAGCTGTAGCAGTTAAGAATGAGCACTTTACAGGTAGCTGTAGCAGTTAAGAATGCGCACTTTACATGTAGCTGTAGCAGTTAAGAATGAGCACTTTACATGTAGCTGTAGCAGTTAAGAACGAGCTCTTTATATACCTTACATATAACTGTAGCAGTTAAGAATAAGCATTTTGCATGTAGCTGTAGCAGGTAAGAAAGAGAACTTTATATACCTTACATATAGCTGTAGCAGTTAAGAATAAGCATTTTACATGTAGCTGTAGCAGCTAAGAATGAGAACTTTATATACCTTACATGTAGATGTAGCAGTTAAGAATAAGCATTTTACATGTAGCTTTAGCAGGTAAAAATGAACACTTTATATACCTTACATATAGCTGTAGAAGTTTAAAATGAGCACTTTACATGTAGCTGTAGCAGTTAAGAATGAGCATTTTATATACCTTACATGTAGCTGTAGAAGTTAAGAATGAGCACTTTACATGTAGCTGTAGCAGTTAAGAATGAGCATTTTATATACCTTACATGTAGCTGTAGCAGTTAAGAATGAGCACTTTATATACCTTACATGTTGCTGTAACAGTTAAGAATGAGCACTTTAATCAACAAAACTACCCAGGAATAATTTTTGTTTTACTTTTTTTTATCTTCTCCTTTGCTTGTACAAGTTTTTTATTAGTAAAAATGATTAACATGGAAGTAAAAATACTACATTTAACAGCAATAAAAAGTTGCTTTCATTTACCAAGTTTACATTGCAAACAAATCAGCTATACGCTGACCTACAATGATATCATCATTCCCTGGCCAGAATTTGAAACTTGTGCTGGGTGAAAGTTTTCTTTGTTATTAAAGGCTCACCAAACAAAATATATAAATTTTCTCATAATATAATTTTTTAAGAGAAATTGCACAAATACAAGATAATTATACATTAACTTTGTTGACTTTTATTGTTTTATTTTCTTAATAACTGTTATAAGAAATCTCTGCACCAACTTTTATCAAATAATGACTTGTTGTTCCTGAGATAAGGATCAAAACCTGGTCAAGCAAATTATTAAATTATTTTTTTATTAAATGGGGTTTACTTGGGATCTGTATGAAACATTTAGTTGATATGTTCCACCTAGATATAACACCCAGTGGTATACATTTGGGTCAAATTTGGAAACCCCATGATGCCAGATTTTTAGGTTTTGATTTTCCATAATTTGGTCATGAAATGATAAAAAACTTTGAAATATTTTTGGTGCCAAACAAATAAATAATTTTACTTCTCTCATAGGTGTAACCACTCTCAGGAACACACTTTTATATCTTGGTCATGGAATGACAGAACTTTTCAACATTTCATTTTATTTTAAGATTGTGTATATCATGAGTTTAGTTTAGTTTTAGTTTAGTTTAGTTTAGGAGAGAGTAGAGGGTAAGGGAAGTATTGAAATTTTGTTACTAAACACGAACTTGTAGTTAAAATGTCTAGTTTTCTTTACATTTGATGTACTTTAATTTAGGTAATTTATTTGTTCACAAATTGATATTTTCATCAATTTTAGTGTTATTTCCTCACTCATATCCATGGTATAGTGACGAACTGAATTTGGCAGAAATTCTTTATGTGAAACTGCTGATGAAGACCCACTGTGTCAAGTGTCTTGTTTTTGGCCACTTGAAAGGGAAGTGCCAAATTACCCACATTTTTGTTTGGGATTGTCGACAATGGAATTCAAATATTCCTGCAATAGACCTGACAATGTACAATGGGCTAGGCAACAATGAAGGTGTGAAGTAAGATGTTTCCACTAGCAGTATAAAACATTCTCATAAATAAATGAGAGTTTTCATCATTCTTACTATACAATTACGCAATGATAAATCATAATAATAAATTATAATAAATAATATAAGCAATAAATATGGTAGGACTCTTAAGGCCGATCTCGACTCAGGTTTCCACCCAAAAAGCGAAAAAAAGTTGAAAATTTTCAACCGCAATTTTTTTTTCCAGCTGTGAAAAAAACTTTCAAGCTTGCAAATATAATAACTGCACATGCTCAATACACCTTTTTCGAATTAACCGCAATATTCAGCATTTGTATTAGTGCCAACAATACATGAAAATATCGAAAATCATAAGCTACACGGGTAAATGGTAGAAGAAGAAATATAATTAGTGTTTGAATTATGTTTCTTTTCATTATTTATATCTTAAAATCAATTTTTACAGCCAACACTCTTGTTTGAATTATTTGTGGCTTATTTTATAAGTTCCACAGTACCATTACACCATTACGGGATTATTTAACGTTGTGAAGGTTCCACCCTACTGACCACTATTTACGCAGTTATGCTAAATAAGAGTAGAAAGTGTTTTTCCGATGGTTAGCAAAATATATATGTACAAAAACGTATAAACTAACAAAGTTTTACAAATAAATAAGCAATAATTGATATCTATAAGGTTTGCCGAGTCATCAAAAGAAATATACTAATATAATGAAGAACGCTCACAAGTAATCCTACATGGTGTAATGTGTAATGGTTGGTGTCTCCGCTTACCAACTGGGAGATTGAGGTTCGATTCCCACCTTGGGAAGATTGTTTTTTAAGTTTTACCATGGCTTCAGAAATGCTTATGATTTATGTATCTAGCCAGGTTTCACTTTAAAAAAATAGGTCTGTATTTTCATTTTAAAAACATACTAAACTTTCAGAGGAAACCTTTCACTGTTGAGAGAGACAGAAGTTCTTGCAAGAGATGTTACCTAGAGAACTAATCAATCTTCAAGCTGTGTGGTGATCTTGTCTTGTCATACTCAAGAATAGATAGGTTTCTAACGTTTAAATATGAGTGACAAGGTTGTTCTTGTAGATGAAATATATCAGAAAATGTTCAAGAAATGTCATTCATTAATCCAGTTAGCATGTCCTTTTAGCTAGCTAGCTACTGTACGTGATTGCTCACATAATCCAGGGAGCCATCATTTCAGATGTAAATCGTTTTCTTAAATTCAGCATTTCTTCCTCACTGTACTGCTTGAAAACAAGAATACTGTATATAAATAAAAAACTCTTTGATAAGTTCAACTTGACCATACGTAGTTCATCTTCACTAGTCATGTGTTATGTTTTCACTACGTTGTTTTCTTTTACTCCAAATTTTTAATTCTACAATTCGAAAGGTGTATTGGGAAAAAATTTATGTTAGTGGAAAACTTTTCTGAGTCGAAATCGGCCTTTAGAACAGTGTTTTTGACAATTAAATGATTTAGAATCTTTATACAACTTTTCAAACATCATAATAATTGAACTAAACATCACTCGTTTAAAAAATGTATATATACATGTTTACATCTTTATCAGAACATCTGTACAGTGCCTGAAGTTAATTGGTTGCTTAAATTCACTCACTTAAAAGATATATTTAAAAAAGACATATTAAATTGGCATGGTCTAAAAGTAGGATGGGGTCCCAGGCCCCAGGTCCCAGAAAAGTGGGACCTCAAAAAAGTGGGACCCGAAAAAGTGGGACCCTGTTATTTTATATTGGAAAAACTGGGAAGATGTTTATTATCATTAAATTGAAGAAAAAGTCAAAGTCGTTGTGTCATTGTCTTCAATAAAAGGGTTATAAAAATACTTGTTGCCGCTCGCTCCTTGTAAACTTTGTATCAAAGGATACTTCTTTGCACACAATTTCTTTAGCTCCGTAATGCTTCTCCGCGGAGATTTGCTAATAATCATAATCCATTTTCTTTTCTTCATTTTTAATTTGGAATGTTTCCAATATAATATTACATTATCCGTAATCATATTGTTGCTTGTTGATGGGTCCCATAACCAATTATTTCCACAAGGCATTATTCGATGTTTTGAAAAGTCCTGGGAACAAGGTTGTCTAAAAACTTTATTTCTCAGTGAAGATAATCCATCAAAGTGCTTCCAATGTTGAACAATTGTAATTTATTACCTACATCACGTTAGGGCATTTATATGGAGTATAAAATATGACAGTCCGTCAGAATGAACAGTTGGGTCATGGAGAGTTATGGCCAGATCAAACTTTCTTTCAGTAAGAAGACATTCTCCGAACAAGGGTCAGCTATTTATTTAATGTTTTCTTTCTTCATTCGTTTATTTACTTAGCATATTGACAACTACGTAAGTTTATAACTAAAAAGGATAGTAATACTAACCAAGAAAATTAAATTTATATAGCCTGCGAAGCATTTGGAAGACCGCAAAGGTGTTACAAAGAATAAGAGAAAAACTATTGTTATTTGAAATGAATGAGAATCATACACCGTTTGACCTACATTGTAATGCCGTTGCGAAACTCTTCAAAGCCAATTCCAATGGAGTCTATTGCATAACCCCCTATCATTCACACCACAACACCCAGTTTGGAGTATAGCTAATATTGGGTTATCAATGATAAAAATCTTAAAATTTTGCTCAACAAGTATGGCTGCAAGTTATGAATTTTATTAAAGTACATTCTTCCTGTCAACTTAGCATCATCCATAAAATCAAAATCTACATTGAAAATAAATGTTTTGTTATGCCTGCTTTTTTTTCCATCTAACTTAGTCTTGAAAATAGTATATATGACGATTTATAGCATTAATTGTAACGAATCAGAAGCTGCGAGCAGATTTGTTTTAAAAAAATATAGCAGTATGTACGTTTTCAGAGCGAACGAAGACAGGTGCGCTTCTTTTTCACAAAGTTTTGTACCAAACTAACGTCATTCATTGTGGCAGAGAGTGATACACTTTTCATATGTATTCATTGCTACACATTTCATTTTATTTTTATGTCCAAATGTTTTAAAGCTTTTGTTTGTATATATATAATATACATATTACTTACATGGAAACATTTTTATTAACTTTCACATAAATCACATCCCGTATTACTCCTATTCATTATTGCTCATGTCCCACACAGTGTTTCAATGAAACCATGAGACAGCAAGTACTTGAAGAAGCTGCCACCCTGAAGGTGTTTTTCAAAATAAACTCCTGTTTAAAATAAACCCTATCTCATAGACTCTGAATGATGCTAAAAATCCAATTGAACCAAAAACCAAAAATGCCGGCCCAAGACAGAAAAGTGACCTAAACTACTGGAAGACAACAAAATATAAAATTATTAAAAGCTATGACAAGATTAAATCTGAAACCTTTTGTGTAATA
The DNA here is from genome assembly GCA_027564595.1 of Bythotiara depressa. Lineage (NCBI taxonomy): Eukaryota > Metazoa > Cnidaria > Hydrozoa > Anthoathecata > Bythotiaridae > Bythotiara > Bythotiara depressa. The sequence goes on from JANTOQ010376462.1 coordinate 15,194, forward strand.
TTGAAAATGGTGTGACAGAAAAATATTCTATTAAAAAATGTAGACCTGATTGTTATAAGTTTTTTCTTCATCATGGGGGTAATGATTTTCCTTTTCGCATTGCTAGTTTTGAAACCCTTTCCCATTTATTACACAGACAAACGATGGATTATTTATTCACGATGTTATTTGCATTTTTCTAGACAACTTTCTAAACAAAAAAAACAAAAAATTAAAAATACTTCAGATCCCGAATATGTGTTGCATATAAAAACATTTAACTTTTGATTTGAAAGTTTCTTTCTTTCCTTCTTTCACTTTATGGGATCCTGCTTTTTCCTTAAGGTCCCACTTATTTCCATTAGCATCTCACTTTTTAGTGTCCCACTTTTCTTGGTCCCAGGACCCAGAACCCCGTCCCACTTTTAGACCATGCCATATAAAATTTGGATTTACCATTCTATTTTTCTTTAAGTCTTTTTGTTCCAGCTGTTCGATCTAAACAAAATATACACAAATATAAACCATTGAAAAAAAACATTGGATATCATATACTCGTTATATACACTTTTACCATCAAAATAATGTTATAAAGAGTAGTTCAATATTTTTGACAAACCTTACCATTCTAACCATGACATAACTTCCTGGTGAATAAATATAGCTGAAACACACTTTACAAAATACTCTCTTCGACACTACTTATTTACAATTATTGCAGGTCTTAGATTCAGATTAGATTCTTCAACATCTTCTAAACAACAAAAAGTTTTTTGTAAAAATGTAAAAACCTAATTTAAATAACTGTAAATAAGTACTGTGGAAGAGAGTATTTTATAAAAGTATATATCAATTATATTTATTAATCACAAAAGTAATTAAAAGTTTAAAATTGTTTGTCATAAATGTTGAACTATATTTTAATAATTATTAAAGTGGAATATTTCATGTCTTTGATTTGAATGCAAACTGAAATCATATTTGGAAGAAATCCATCAGTTAACTTTACTGCACAAATAATATAACTGTTGTATAAATCTTGAAGAATAAAGATCCTATCATTTTCCAGCAGGTTTTCCAATAGGGGAAGCTTGTCCATTATAGATGTCTAATAGTGTAATATTATACCCAAAAGATATTACATTTAGATATCCAAGAAAAAAAATTGATTTTATTCTTTGAAATACTTGCATATATTTTCAGACATCACAGACACTAACTGCCTGGTTAGATATTAAAAGAGAATGGAGGTTTCCAAAATAGTTTTTATGCAAAACATTTTGTCTTATTACTATCTTAGAATACTGAACGTTTTCTATAAGTAAAAATCCTTATCAAAACTTGTCACAGTCATCTCCATTACAGACACTGTTCTTGTACTGGGGCTACTACATTTGTTTCTGGAATGCACCTGTGTTCGTTAATATTGTGACGTCATTTTCACGACTCTTTATGAAAGTTTTATTCAAAAGTTAAAATGTATTTTATTGTAATATATATATATAGTATTAAAGTATTTTGAAAAAAGTAGAGGAGGTCTCAAAAGCTCAACTGTAGTGATAGCAATAGCTCAAATGGAAGTCTGGTTAAGCAAAGAAAGACTTCATAATAAATACATCTACAAATATTAAAAGCAATGCCCTCATACACAAGCAGAATATAAGGGTCACATATATTATATGGAAGAAAACAAAATTATTTGTTTTTTGAAATTTTACCTTCAAATCAACACTACAGTGACATAATGAAATCAGCCTGGGAATGAGTTTGGTATGAAACAGATTTCATGTTTTGTGTAGTATTGAAACAGAGCATTGTGCTTAATTTGAAATGCTTGTATTGCATTTTCTGGCAATCGAAAGACCTCTAAATTCAAATAATGGTGATACTTCCAGGCGCAAATCAACTAAGAAATACTCCCTATAGAAGCCCTTTTTTCTTGGTCAAGTGCTGCCTTTTCATTTCATATTAGTGGGTTGAGACAAATGTTCATTTTTTCTGTTCTACCCCCTGATCTTGCTCTCTAATTCTATACTAAAAGCACTGGTTTCCATAGAATATTTATTGGTTGCTTCAGGAGGTCATTTATTTCCACAAAAACAAATCATGTTACTCAAAACCATTGGACAACTAATGTATGTAACATGGAGTCATAATACTCAGGGGTTGACAAATCATTTTTAAGCCTCGTACATACGTTGCCGTATTCGAATTTAATACACAACGTACGTTAAATATTATTAACATAAGCCAATTATATAACATCCTTACATGAAAGATTTTCATATCCTTGTGGAAACGAATGATTTTCTCCTAACATGATACCAAGAAAATAACCTAACACAGGGGTCAAATTAGTACGTAAAAAGTGACTAGCAAACATTTGGTAAGATTTCAATGTTATCTTAAGTCAGTATCTCCGTGAGGGGCGCATAGGGGAATTTTTTTCATTTTTAAGACTCTGCTTTGTTGGAAAATGCATTTGCAAACATTAAGTTCAAACTACATAATGTAGCATAGAAAAAACAAAGTTTTCATTCCTCTGATCACTGAAAAAAGAAATATTTATGTACCTTTTATCACAGAAATTACATAACACCAGGACATTCTGAAGAAAACCACGCATGTGAATAAATCACCACCATTTTTTTAATTCTCACCAAACACAATGTATTGGTATCTAAGCTGACATATTCATTAAAGAACAAGTCTGACATTATTAAGTATTGAAAATCAACCTCATTCCCAAACTTTGTAATCACAATTTTCAATATCAAAATAATACCTACCAAAGGATGAGTGTGTTGTTATTATCGTATAACGGCAAAGTTTCCTTGTAGGAGATTAATAATGGGGCATTAGCTGTAATTTTTAAGGTATGTTTCGTCTTGAGCGTGGCATACGTGAAGGCTAGAATCAATTTTTCACGTATTAATCAGGATCAAAAGAAGCATACGTTCAGCACGTATATTGTTAAATTAGTGTACATACGTTTAAATAAAAATAACAAATAACAATTTTTATATATGTCACATATGCACGAATACAATTTGTCAACCCCTGATACTTATAATTTAATGATGGCAGTAGCTTGTCCCAATAAGAAATCACATTCATATTACTCATTCCAGGTACAGTATATAATACAAAATATAAATATATAATGACATGCAAAGAAAGTGTGAGTATACCGTAAGTGCATATTCATCACAACCTTCAAACACTTGCCAGTGTATACCATCACCTACATAATTATGTGACCAATTTAACACCTAGAAGTAATGAGCATATGTAAATTAATGTATATTATGAATTATTTATTGAATCCTTGGCATATAAATAAATGTAAAAAAAAAACACAAAATGTACAAAGTCTTTCCCACAAACATTTTTCACAAAAATTATTCCTCAATCATGAAATAAATTTGTGCAACGTTGGCTTGAACATACATACTATAAAATGACCTCAAATAGAATTATAACTAAACTGACTTTTGATTTTTATATGAAGGAAATCTTTACAGTATAATGTAATTCAAATTGTAGAATAACATAAAACTTTTCATTGATGATATTCAGCACTGGAATTCTTTAGAGAGAATGAATTTGTTTCTAGAAGACATTGTATTCATCTTGCAACTTCCTATAATACAGTACTTTAAGGGAAGAAACTTTTGCACGAAGACACTTTTATAGCAGGAATGTACTTTTGCAGGCTTTTTGGCCTTAAATCTGCGAAAGTTTCTTCTACTAAATATTTAAAAATTGGAATTCTGCAAAAGTTTATTACGCAATATTCAACAAGTGGTTGACCGCGAAAGGTTCTTTCCATGAAAAAAACGTCAAAAACCCAAAGTTTGTCCAAATTCAGTTTTGAGAACATATAAATGTGATATACTTTGGAATGTAAAGGAGTTTAGAATAATAAAAGCAATGCTTGTTCCTGCAATGTATAAGTATTCAATTCAAAGACGACTCTGACTCTGACTGGGAGATCCATTTCCGTGAAATATCGACTTTTTTATTTTTCCTTCTACATGTAATCTGAGAAAGTTTTTCCCAACGAAATTAAGGAAAGCTTCAAACCGCAATTATATATTCCAAAAAGTTTGTGGCACTTTTTATCATGCGAAAGTATCTTCCAGCAAAAGTTTCTTCACTTAAAGTAATGTCTTCTGGGTGGAAAAACATTATTATTGTGCAGTGGAGAATATTGGCAATCGATGATGTTTACTAAAATGAAAATATTAATTACTTGAGTAATGTTTTCAAATAAGCCAAGATCATAAGGGAATACGAAAATATCTCCTTCATAACGTGGTCTTGATAATGCCTATAAAAAAGAGATGGAGCTAAAGGTTATTGTAGAAGAATGACCCATTTTGTAAACTACTATGTATCTACATAAACTCAACATGTATAGAAAATTACAATTTATATAGACCACTTGCATATTATTCTCTAGTCTATAAATGTATCTGAATTTATTTTATATTCACACACTGCTTGTAAAGCATTAGTTCATCCAAAAAAAGTGTTTGCAAGAGTAATGATCAAGTTATCTTTTATTATTTTGTTGTAATTAATTTATACCTCCTGCCTAACGTAAATTTCTTGTTATAAACCTTTATAATTCTTTGGAGAATCAGGGGGTCTTATCAGCTGTAAGGAATCCATTAGAGCAAAATATGTAATAATATATTTCGAGGAAAATTTTTATTATTTGTCTTCATTTATTGACTTACCTCTCATGTATTTAATATTTTGTGAAATGCACAAATAAATATAATGCCTATGTTTGGAAAAATAATTGACAAAAATAAACAGAACTGCCTGTATGTTCAGTTGATTAGGATATTTGCTATACGCCATATTATCCAAGATCTTACATAAGACATGCCTATACATATTAAAGGGAATTATATACATCAATTTCAGAGTTCTTCAAAGGAGGTCCTCCGAATTATACCCAACTTGTTAAATTAGTTTACGTAAATTGTGTACGCCACTCCTCCATTTAGACTTCCTTCCTTCCTAGGGTCTTTTAAAATGGCTGTCAACTTCAATTGTTACCAAGCCCTTTTATAAAAAATCAATAACAGAGATTAAAAACTTACTTTTTCTACGATCCAAGATTCTATTCCTGTTTCATTCCTAAAAATTGACCTCAGCTGAAATATAAATTACTAAAACTGAATTTTAAGCAGTACAGGTGAGTATGCAAACAGGTGGGGTGGTATGCAGTTTATAAATGGCTAATTACACATTTTCACGACACAATGTTATGCAAATTATCTGAATAATGGATTGAGAGGTGCCATGTTTCTCTAAGAGGCAATAATGACATTTTTTCACTTTGGGGAAGGATTGAAATTTAAAAACAGAATTTATGAACTATAGTATACCACAATAATCTTATAATATAAGACACTTGTCCCTTTTCCTATACTCAGCAAACTCAAGGTTATTTATAATTTTTGCATCAAGTAATTTGTTAAGTTAAATATATATATATTCAAATTATAAATATTTTTATTGCCGAAATAGAAAACAAAACAAATACCGGTACCTGATAAAAAAGAAGAAACGCAACTGCTATAGTAACACCAACAGACAAACCAATACTAAAGATTAAAACCAACATAACCATATGACTCATAAGTATGTAGCTGTCGGCGTTCACTTTTAGCACTATATAATCACTAACCTAAAAAGAAACAAAGTGAAATTGCAGTTCATACTAGCATTTAAAGGGTACAAGTGTAACATTGCTGAAAATGGGTCATTATGACTCCTAAAATCTTTTAAAACGCACAGTTTTCACAGACCAGTGGATAAGGTTATATATACTTTTGTGGTCACATTTCCTGAAAATATACCTCAAATTGACACACATTTATAGAGTAGCAAAAATGGCATTTTAAAATGCGATTTTGTTAAATGTGTTTAAATGTCAGAAGGTACAGTAGGACCATTTTAGGGGCTAATTTAGGGCCTGCGCACTCCCCTAATTAAGAGTATGAGCATATATTTCAACTTTTGTAAACCTCTTCAAAAAGGGAATTTGCATACAATTATAGCACTCAAACAAGTAATATGATGCCAAGTAAAGCAATTTTACTGTGAAAATCAGGAACCACCATGTCAATC